>AWOL01S0053698.1:612-38162 GCA_000715115.1 Nicotiana otophora
TGTGTATAACTGATTGAATATTGCAAGTATCTCTGTTTGACTCTCTAATTCCATGTTCCTGTCTTAAATTATGCTCCGTGCTTTCCATATTGTTAGTTTGAAACTAAACTTGATCCTTAAACCTTATGAGGTCCTTTGTTGATACTGTCTGAACATGATGACTTGTTAAGGTTAATGTTGTTAGGGATATAACTCTGTTGAGCCCTTAGGGATTCCATGTCCAAATCTGTGGACTAGCAGTTATGTTGAAATTTTAATCTTGTTTCTGATATCTTCTATGAAAGTGGTCAGTCATACTATTTTGCTTGAATCTTTATTGATGACCCTTAAAGTGCTAAGTAGTATCATCAACCCATGCATGTGCTAGAAGCAAACCAATCAGTTCTCAATTGGTTTGCTAGAGACAGGAACCTCTGTATCTTTTGTAGTTGTATGTATGAACCCTGTATAGCTGCCTTCCCTTTGAGTGTGATCTTCTCTAAATGCTAAGACCTTTACAGTATGCTTGTGGTGTTTATGCTCCTCACCTATGTATGTTCGAAAGTCAGTCCTTTGAATTCACTTGATATTTGGTTTCAGATGTCGACTATGCGTTCTTATGTTAGGAAGGAAAGTATATTTTTGTGGTAAGTAATGTTATAGCATTTTTTTTCATTGAAATGGCCTCATTGGCATTTAAAGCTATAAGGAAAATATGTTGTTAGTGTTTAGGGGTATTTGGGAGTGGAGTTTGACTCTAGGTTGGGCTGCCCTCCTCGACACAAATATTGCCCTGGGCCTTGAGTCTCTTGGGAACTTTGAAGTGTCAGGGGTTCAAAGGGGGCATCGACCTTGAGTAGAATTTCCTCCTTAGCCCTTAATTCATTGACACATTTATTTCTTTAGGGGTTTGATATTTAATGACAATGAAAGATTTTCAATGTAAATTATTTGTCATGTATAACTACCACATTAATATAATTTCCCATAGTATTTGAATATTGATAATTTCTTGTTCCAATCATTTATCTATATACATTTCATACATGTTTGAATATGCTCAAAATATGGAATATTCATCTAATGACCTTCTTTCTTTTTGGGCATGTACACATTTGGGCCTCTTGAGTTTCTAAGGAACTTAGGCCCAAACCAGCATAGCCGCATCTTTCAATTGCTGGGCCTACCTTCTTGAGGCCTAACCACCAGAGTCCAGTCTTCGTTCCCTCATTTCCTTCGTTACTATTTATTGCTTCCATAATCTAGTTTACTGCTTCATTACTTTCACCTACTGCCTTTGTCGTTTTATCACATTCTATTATTATGTATTTGACATTCATATATTAGATCATGTACTTTACCTTTATGCTTTAATATCACATGAAACATAGGCAAGATTTGGAATTTAAAGGGAATTAGTTAGTAATTAATCTTCACTTCGCTAATTATAATTTATTCATATCATTACCATGATCTCGCTTACTTGCTTCTTCTTAAAGATTTTTTGAAGCCCAGAATTTAATCAAAACATCGCCCCGTTTTCAGAAAGGAATATTAGAAAAGAATCGCTGGTTTTACTAACAAGGGGTAAATCAGATTTTTATAAAACAGTGAAGCACCATCGCCCAAAAATGGATTTCTAAAAGACTGCATCTCTTGAGATTTTAAAATCAAGGTAAATTTAGGTTCACTCTGTTACAAATATCTTTAAGGGTTACATAAACATCCATTCCTTAAATCAACCACTTCCATAACTTAATCTCATTTTGTAAGCCTTACAAAATATGGACTACTTTCATAGCTCTTTTAACCTATCTCTAGACCCTTTTATAAACTCACAATCCCTCTTAAAGTCTTACATCTCTTTATATACCCCCCCTAGATATATATAGTAAGCCATTGTTTTGGTAATTAAGTATATTATAAATAACTGATCCCTTAAAATTAGTTTAAGTCCTATGGAGCTACCTCAGATAGATTTTAAGGGGTGCCTAACACCTCCCCCTTAGAAGAACAATAACCATTACCCATAATCTCACCAGTTTGCAGACCTATAAGGAACATGGCTTAGTAATTAAATAGGTAGGTACCCTAGTATACCTTTAAACATTAGGTGGCGACTCTCTTTCATGAACAACATAGAAACCACAAGTTGAATCCTGTCTTGACTAGTGCAACAACATGGCGACTCTGCCGGGGATTCCCCACTTAGGTTCTGACCTTAGCAGACTTAGACTAATTTGGCATCTAGATTTGTTTATACATTGCTTTAATTATAGATAAAATTGCATGCTTACCTACTTTGTTTGCTCTTTCTAATTATCGTGCTTATTGTTGCTACACCCTTGTCTGTTACTGCTTTATACACTGTCATCACATTTTCTTCCAATCGAGTCTTGGCCTTACACTATCACACATAATGGCACGTGAGGGTTGTCTTTTACACCCATTTGAACCTTCTTTTCAAAACTCTCTAGTTTCAGAGAATGGCTTTGTCAAGACAACTGACATAACTTCTCGCAATTTTCAGTCTAATTCAAAAGTAGAAAACACTTTACTTTACTAAAATAAGTCATACTGCATAAACCTTAGGTGAGTCGGTCCGTGGAACAGACACACAATTAGGAATGCTACCCTAATGTCAACTGGTCATGCACCCAACGATATGACTTCTGTGGAAAGACAAACAAATTTGACAAGACACTTAAAGATCCGAAGCAAATACTTACCCAAAAATCTTTCTTTTACCCACCTCAGAAAAATGAAAATCAACCGAAACATCCCTGAAATCAACATGGTAATGGGAGCACTACATAAGTTGAAACAGTGGTGGAAGAATATTAGTAGGGAACACAAAGATGAGGTTAGAAATCACCTGGGGGCATTAACCGCATTACTGAACATCCGAGAGGACATGGTGCTCACTCGCATGTTATAGAATTTTGGGATCCGGCTAAGGTGGTGTTCAAATTTGCCGACTGTGAGTTAGTACCGACACTGAAAGAAGTCACAAGTTTCACGGAGCTTCCGTTCAACAGAAGAAAGCTAGTATTGTAAGTTACTATGCCCGATTACCAGTTCTTGGATGCCTTAGGCCTTACCAACAGTAGGAGTCTTAGAAATATCGAGGACGGATGGGTGAGCCTCGACCAGCTGTTCCACATATTTGGGCACCGTGAAAGCTACGTATGGTATTCAGGGGAGTTTCAATGTGACCAAGCGACATGGGAGAGTCTCAGGTCTATCACTTTCGCAATGGCACTGTTTTGACTATTGGTCTTCCCGCAGCGAAGGGGCCGTATCAATATTAACTTGTTACCAGTGGTTCTGGTGACTTTCCGGGGCAATCTTTAAGCTGCTTTGGTGCCGATGGTGTTAGCTGAGATGCTGAGGGATCTATCCGCATGTGCACGAGGGTATGATTTCTTTAAAGGTTGTAACTTGCTGCTTCAGATCTGGGATACTGAACATTTCTTCCAACGAGAGGCCAACATCGACTACTTTGTGGGCGTCAACAATATGATCCGCAGCCATAATGAAAGAATGAGACATTAGGTCTCCCCACATGGGCATGAAGAATGGAGGGAAACACTGACCATTCTGACAGGAGAATGGATCAACTGGAAGCTCTCCTGGTTAGGTGGAAGGGCAATCTTAAGGACTCCTCAGAGATACTTCATTGAGCTGATCGGACTGGAAGGTATTCAACCATACTCACCACTGCGGGTCCTCATACAGTTTGGGATGATCCAAGATGTGAATGTGTGGACAAGGACAATGTTGTACGAGGATGAGTACAATGGGAAAATACCAATTCCCAAGATAAGAAGGCACTGGAAGAGTGGAGCGACATGGTAACAATGCTTATGTGTCAAAACTCATGGTGTACTCTAGAGTATTACGTATGGATTAATGAGGGAGAAGATTTGGCCCGGCCAAGCAGATAAGGTATAGCCTAGTTAGAGGACGCGGTGGCTGCTTTGCCGATTTACCATGAGATCCTGCCATATTACCTGGTGACCACTTCAATGTACCGAAAGGTGATCCCATGATCCATTGACCATATGTTTCCACCTGCTGAGGACGATGATCGGGTAGTAGAGTGCATCCATATAGAGTCTAGCACAAAGCTAGAAGAAGATCCGGATGAGGAGTCTAAATTCAACGATGATGAGGAGGAGTTTGAGGAAGACCAGGAGGAGGAGCCAGAAGAAGAGAATGATATGGGAAATGACTTAGGGGATGGTTATTAGAGTTGGATTTCCCCTCTTTCCCACTTTGTACCCTTATTCCTAGTTTTCTCTCTTTACTTTCCAAAAAGGGAAAGTTTTCCAAGCCCATGCAGTTCTATGAAACAGTGATGTAATCCTTGTTCCCACTTGTATCAGTCCAAATTATCAATGAAAACAAATTGCTTCAGATCTAAATGTATCAAGTCTAACTGTTTGTCAAATCGCTGCGAATTAGGTCTACCTCCGGCAATGAGAGGTCCCCGCGAATTCTAAGAAATGCGCTAGCTATAATGCACGAATTATTTGCTCAGAGTGACTTCCTGCTTGTATAAATGAAGAAACTAACTCTTGTTAATTTTTCTTTTCTTTCTTCTTAAGAAACGCGCCTACTACCTTTGTCATTTTATCGCATTCTGTTATCATGTATTTGACACTCATATATTAGATCATGTACTTTACCTTTATGCTTTAATATCACATGAAACATAGGCAAGATTTAGGATTTAAAGGGAATTAGTTAGTAATTAATCTTCACTTCGCTAATTATAATTTATTCATATCATTATCATGATCTCGCTCACTTGCTTCTTATTAAAGATTTTTTGAAGCCCAAAATTTAATCAAAACAATGCCTTGTTTTCAGAAAGGAAGATTAGAAAAGAATCGGCAGTTTTACTAACAAGAGGTAAATCAGATTATTATAAAACAATGAAACACCATCGCCCAAAAATGGATTTTTAAAAGATTGCCTCTCTTCAGATTTTAAAATCAGGATATACTTAGGTTCACTCTCTTACAAATATTTTTAAGGGTTATTGTCACGACCCAAAATCCACCTAGTCATGATGGCACCTAACTCAACCCGTCAGGTAAGCCAATTAACAACTATCCAATTCAATTAATATTAAACTAACTCTAATACACTCCCCAAGGACTGATAGTATAAATCATGAGCTTTTAAGATTAGAATTTACAAGTTGGTATGAAATAAATACATCATCCGTTCGAATTGTACATAAACAAAATTTCTTTATAAATCTAAGGCTACCATGAACAAGAGGCAGCTACGACCAGAACGCAGGTACGTCTTCAAATCCAGCTCCCGTCGATTACAGCAACATCATCATCTAATATCTACATACAAGGTGCAGAAGTGTAGTATGAGTACAACCGACCTCATGTACTCAATAAGTAACAACCCTAACCTTAGGTTGAAAGTAGTGACGAGCTGGAACACAGGTCGGAGTCCAACACCAATAACCAACAACAGTTCATAATAACATAATGGAAGTAATAAAAGAAATAGCTCAGAGATAAAATGCTCAGCTCGTTCACAGTTCCAGAAAAATAGGCATGCTCTTCAATATAGCAGTGAAAACCCAAATCTTTTACCTAAATCACCAAAATATGAGTACGTTTTGTAAAACTGGGATTTTTTCCAAAAACTTTTTAACAACAGATAGGATGTTTCATTTTCAAATGGCATAAAGAAAATACATCTCTATGCCTACATGTCAATGAGTATGTGAAGGCATGACTGATACAATATCGTACAACATAAGGAAAAAATGCATCACTATGTCTGTATGTAAGTGTGCATGTCAATGCGATGCAACTCAGTAATAAAACCATATGCATACTCTCAGAGTATCAATTCACTCAGTCCTCCCAGTCACTCAGTCCTCACAATCACTCAGTCCTCACAGTCACTCAATCCTCCCAATCGCTCGGCACTCACACTCGGCACTCAGTAGGTACCTGCGCTCACTGGGGATTTGTACAGACTCCGGAGAGGCTCCTTCAGCCCAAGCGCTACAAACTTCACGGACAACTCACGTGCTGCACGGACAACTCACGTGCTATAGTATAAATATCTGGATCCGTACGGACAACTCACGTGCTATAGTATAAATATCTGGATCCGCACGGATAACTCATGTGTTGCACGAACAACTCACATGCCATAGTATAAATATCTGGATCCGTACGGACAACTCACGTGCTATAGTATCAATATCTCAAATTCAGGCCCTCGACCTCACTCAGTCATCAACCTCTCCAGTCTCTCGGGCTCACAAAGTCATGAAACTAGCCCGAAATGATGATATGATGTATCAATAAATAACAATAGAGACTGAGATATGATATGCAATGAATGGACATGACTGAGTATAAAGTTACAATTTAAATAAATAATTTGACAGCAGAAATGACCTCAGTGGGAACAAACAGGATAAGCATATAGTCTAGACATGGTTTCTAACATGAATCCCAACTCGATAACTCTAGTCTGTAGATATTTCATGATTACAGATAGGTTCAGGTAACTACACACTACCACAAAAATAACGGAGTCACAGTTCATACGGTGCATGCCCACACGCCCGCTACCTAGCATGTGTGTCACCTCAACACCAAATACATAACACGTATAGTCAAGGTTCATACCCTCAGCTCCGTGATTAGAAGAGTTACTTACCTCGAACAAGACGAATCCAATGCCGAGCAAGCTAAACAATACTCCAAAAATTCCATTCCGCGCATATCAACCTTTGAACGCCTTTATATCTCCTCAATTCCACGACAAATGATATGAAACTAGTCAAACAACGTTCAAATTAATCAAAATATATTCCAATGCTTGCAATTTAACAATTTATAAAAATTACTAACTTCGCTCGAAAAAAATTGACAATGGCGCCCACGTCTCGAAATCCGACGAAACTCACAAAATCCGAACACCCATCCAATTACGAGTTCAACCATACTAATTTCACTCAAATCTGACTCCGCATCGATATTCAAAAGTCGAAAATTTGTTTTATGAAATTATAGAAATTTCCTTCGATTTCTCTTGAAGATTCGATAATCATACACCAAAAATGAAGATTAATTCATGAAATATAAATACAAGGGAGTCAAGAACACTTACCCCAAGTTGTGTGGAAAACTTCCTCTCCAAAGTTGCCCAAACCGAGCTCCGAAATCCAAAAATGGCTAAAAGTAGCAAAACCCCGAACTTAAAGCTTCTGCCCAGCGTCTTCCGCATTTGCGGTCGCATAGTCGCATCTGCAGAAGAAGCCCGCATCTGTGAGTCAGCCTTTGCCAGCAGTGGTCGCTTCTGCGACGTTCAAACCGCATTTGCGATCACGCTTCTGCGCGTGCTGGGCTGCTTCTGTGATGCCTCCCATCCAGCCTTCCCCATGTCGCTTCTGCAACCTGTTTTCATGCTTCTGCGAGCCGCACCTGCTGTTTCTCATGCGCAGGTGCGAAGACACCAGTAACAGAAAAATTCCAGGATTTTCTTAAGTCCGAATTTGATCCGTTAATCATTTGAAACTCACCCGATGCCCCAGGACCTCAACCAAATATACCAACAAGACCTAAAACATTATACGAACTTAGTCGAGGCCTCCAATCACATCAAACAACACTAAAACCACGTATCATACCCCAATTCAAGCTTAATGTAACTAAGAAATCTCAACTTCTACATTAGATGCCGAAACCTATCAAATCAAGTCCGATTGACCTCAAAGTTTGCACACAAGTCATAAATGACATAACAGAGGCATTCCAACTTCCAGAATCAGATTCCGACCCCGATATTAAAAAGTCAACTCCCCAATCAAACTTCCAAACTTACATTTTTATTTTAGCCAATTCAAGCCTAATTTAACTATGGACTTTCAAATAACTTTTCGGACACGCTCCTAATTCCAAAATCACCATACAAAGCTATTGGAATTATCAAAACTCTATTCTAGGGTCGTTTACACATAGCCAACATCCGATCAACTATTTCAACTTAAGCTTTAACCCTTGGAACTAAGTGTTGCAATTCATTCTAAAACCTCACCGGACCCGAACCAATTTCCCCGGCAAGTCACATAACAACTGTAAAGCATAAATTGAGCAGTAAATGGGGCAATGGGGCTGTAATACTCAAAATGACCGGCTGGGTAGTTACATTCCCCCCACTTAAATATACGTTCGTCCTCGAACGTGCCAAGAGTTGTTCCTAAGCCTTTAAATCACTGTTCCACCCTACCATGCACATACCCGGGGGAGATATTACGCCACCCTATTATGTATAGGCCTGACAACACAACATCACCGAGAGTCATTAATTCAATCTTAATCTATAAACCTTGGAATTCAATTTCCAACATTCAGAATTTTCTTTGAAGACCCGAATCTCACATGTACACACTGTATAAGTCCGAACAAACTGTATCAAGCCATAGTCATAACTCAAGATGTAATCACATGATATATCATACAACTCGCATACTCACAATACCATTTTCAATCTCAGTGACTAATCGGAACCAATTCGGTACTTATATTAAACCCTATATCAAACAAAACTTTGTTCCAAAACCTTCGTACACTGCTGATAATGAAAGAAATACCCGGAATCTCATGACCCCTTATCAGATCAACAAGTCATGGAGCTCTCTCGCCCCATCTAGAACCATAATCACTTTCTAATCCGACTTTCACTATTATCCTCCTGAATATACCGTAATCAAACCTGATAGTGCCCATTCTAGGTCCAATGACCTTATATTATCACACACAACTATTCCACAGACATGCCACACCAATACAACCTAAAACCACAACCCACACAATCCGTGTACCATAAGCAACAATTCAGATGTACCCAAAAATGAAAAAAGGACTCAAATGAGAGAATCATTCCACAACTTCAACAAGTACCACCACAACCTCAATGCTACAAACCCATCATACATAGTAGAACCAAACACACGAATCTAAAAAAAGGATCATAACCCGACGTATCCCAGTGGCAATTCATGACCCCATCCAAACACTGGTCCATATGAAATACCTCCAGTTACCATGCTCAAGCCAACAACTGCGCGCAATTTGACATCGAGTACCCAAAGTGCTTGACCATAACCACGGAGAAGCAAATGACACAATGCCACACAAAACCGAAAGAACATAGCCAATGCGCAATCAATAATGCAACACCCAAATACTCATGTCGCTCAAATTCATCTATAAGGCCCTACTAGAACCGCACCATGTGTGCATATAACCAACGAATCACAACTCCTCGTAGTATCGAAGGGTAACTCATGGAATATATCATAACACGAATAAGCTCAACACTAATCGAATGGCACATCCCTCACAATGGCCGTACAAAGTTGACCAATCCAACCCGGTGTAGAATAAATATCTTCATTGGGCCTGTCAATGGACCCAAATCCACTCTGTCATTCACAAATAGATACATCACCATCGGAAGGTCCACAATGACTGAACCCTAACACATACTACCATCTGGCTAGCTTGGCCACCTCTTCACAGTCCACAACCATGAAACAATCTGCTTTTGAGAACTCCTGGTCTCCAAATTCGTAGAACACACGAATCACCATATCTGATCCCAACTCCACCGCCCGAATGTCTAACACACCCTTCATACACGATCTTCCCATGAGGAATACTTCTATAATTCTTCCATGCCACATGGAAAAAATCTGAATATCAATAGTCGATCAACCAGGAGAATACCGCAATGCCAACGAAACATCTGTAAGTCAAAGCACAATGTGCCCTTTTGAATATATACTCTTCTCAAGTAATACCACTAGTGCCAATATCTGAAATCACATGTTCTCCATAAACGCATTACCTCCCTTTGGAAACAGAATCATATACTTGCACCTGTAAATCCCAATCTCACTCCACTCACCGCCTCTATTAGGCAATCCTATGAAAACACGAGATCCTCATTAACACTCTGAGTCATCAGCAAAAATACATACCCGGTTAGTTAGAAACCTTCCATTTGCTCCCATACATCAGGAAATCACAGTACACAACATGTTCCTTATGCCAGTAGGACATATCCATCTTAAGCCATGACAGAAACCATCGAGAACACTTTGAAATTCATTTGCACATAATCAAGCTATCAGACCTAAATTTCTCTAACTCGACCAAGGCACGCAGGTCGCCAAACCTAAGAATATTGCTGCCAAAACATTTGTAGAACCTCACCACATCATAATTACCCAAAAGAACCGAGCATACCATTACCATGTTGGTCTAGCCTACTACCCAGTTGTCCTGTTTTCTCCGAGTTTCTTCTGAATAACCCTCAAGTTGACACTTCTCCTTGTCAGAACACTACATAACTCACTACAAGATATCCTAACATAAAACCACACCGCCCTAAGGCCCATAAGCCACTGTATTCTTCTTAAGCACCACAAGTACCACAACCGAGATACCCACTTTGAAGGACCTTATGTGAATTTAAAATTATCCCTCTTTCCTTTCTTATATTGAAATGTAGAATCCATAGTCATACAAAATTACCGCAAGTCCCGACACCATCCAATGTAAATAACTGATTCTAGCGATATACGAATCTGAAAACTTTTGAACTGCCACTTATACATTTTTGAATCCATTAGCACCTTCTCGAGATTCACCCACTTTGTTCAAATCTAAATTGTACCGCCCCAAACGGGCCGAAAGACACATGTCCCATTAGCATAACAACACCCAAAGAAGTAACCCTACCTTAGCACCATCAATCAAATTTATACTCCGTGCGCACTACATCCTTCAAATAACAACTTAATCATTCCATGGTTTTCATATTTTCATAAAGTGTAATGCTACCCGTATTCAGGAATTTCCTTGCTCGAGTCATCCTCGATCTCAACCTCTGCAATCATAATTGATCCATGAGTATGTCCCGAAGCAGAACTAAAATTTAATATATAACCATGAGATTAAACCGTCCGCAGTAGGCTCCCCCACTTGGCTCAAAGCCATAGAACAAAACGTTCCATAACTCACAATACCCATACTTTATTATTTCCATAATAACGCAGTTAGTTCAACGAAAATTATTCTTAAGCTCATGCAACACCAACCATAAGATACCTCAATCATCCACTAAACTCGCATTTATTCTCTTGACAGTCAAGTCAACTTTCACAACCGGATTCAAGTTCAAATCTCAACACATACCCCGCTGGTAGATAAGAAATTCTCCACTCAACATTATAAGGAACACACCTACGTAGATTACTGTGCAGGAGATAACCCACCTGTTTAGCCTCAAATTGGCATCTTGCTATACCCTTTCGCAGCCACCATTACTATGCAATCACTTAATCTTTCAGAATTTGAACTCATCAACACGACATGAAAATCTAATTCGCTCCATAATTAAACTGCATGACAGATCCTTCAATACACTCACAACTCGAGATCATATGTCACATCACAATAACAATCAAGCACCCAATTGCCCTCTTTACATTTCAAGGAAACACTTCTCGTCATATTCAAACCATCGTAACACATCCAGTAGTCACATCATACTTATCGTATAGCCATTCGATCGCTCATCGAGCCACAAGCTTCACTCATAGGGACACTACCAGACATATGATCCAAATATACAAGTTACAACCGAAGCTACCGAGCCTAAGATGCGGTCTAAACTTCGCCTCAAGTCCTCCAGACTGGCCCATCACCAAAACACAAAATACATTTTGAACCTCGTTCATGGAATCACAAGCCGGCGATGCACAACTGATACCGAGCGCTCACATGTGCACACAAATGCGTGGAAGGAATTCAAAGAGTTAAGTTTCAAGCTGAATCAATTTTGCACGATAAGGAAAGAAAGATTGGAAATTATCCTAAATGCCCTCTAGACTCTCGAAGATAAGTATGGATGCCATCATACTGTCACACCCCAAACTCAGGGAGCGCGACCGATGCTCAACCGAGAGAACCCGGCCGAGAAAGCCTGTTAGATTTCCTTCTACCCAAACTCATCCATGAGTAAATAGGAGATGTACTCCATTAATCAAACACTGAAAAGATTTTTATTAACAACTTCCATTTCATCCCCATTAGCAACTTCATTCATGATTTCCAAAATATTACGAGTTTATAGAATTAATGAAAAACATGATTTCTAAATACCAATATTTCTAGTTAATTCCCAACATCAACCACAACCCATAACCTATCTACGGAGCCTCTAAGTACAATAGAAGAGTAATATAAAATGCCGGTAACAAGACCCCGGCTATACCTCAAAACACGGTACATGAGAAACAAAAAATACATGACCCCGAAATGAAGTTAGGCTCACCAAATCAAATAAAAAGAGTGTACTGCTATCACTGATCAATGCTGCCTGCTGTAGAACCACCTGCATCCATTAATAATGAAGCGCCCCCGGCAAAAGGGATATTAGTACTGTCGAATAACACTAGTATATATAGCTAAAAGTCCTCTTTCAAAATAGAATGCCCATATAAAGAAAGGCAACACATAGAAATAGCAAGTCACAATCAACAATATCCAAATGTCCAGTTAAAACATAATAATTTTCAAAATACGAACTTCATATACAATTTTATTTTTTGGTTGGGAGATCATTAGCACCGATATTCCACCGTTTGTGTTAGCATGACGTCCGATCACGACCGATCGGCTAGGCCATCTTCCCACGAATGATGTGGTTTGATGAGTGATGCGAAAGAAAGTTGTTACCAAGAGTAGTACCACCATGTGCGCAATATGGCATCCGATCTCCACCCGATCAGCTAGGCCTCCTTCCCACATATGCCGTGTAGGTTGACTTTTCCAATCCACAATTGTTACCAGTTTCATCCCAATTAAGGGGAATAATATCATAATTTCTCTAATATTTTAATTTCATTCCAAATAAGGGGAATAATCACAATCCACCACTACATCAGCATGTGTAGTTTTAGGTGTGGGCCTTATGACCCACTCTTCCTCGGTTTTGCTAATGATGCTCCCAAAAATATTTTTTATTTGATTTGCACACAAGGTAATATAAATACAATTGTGCTCACCTCAACATTTTCACAATGTATAAATTCTTATTAGTATTTCCAGACACTCACAACAACAATATTTTCTTGGCTCATTTGGCCATTCACAAAATTCTTTATTCCTGGCACAGTGGCCGTATTTCATATTCCACACTTTCACCTCTTTCAATTTCAAATATCACCATCAAATATCAACATATAGAATATTTCAACAATCATATAACTCAAATTTATTAGTAATGGGAACTTTAAACACAAAATGTTTCTTCCCAAATAATGGGGCATACCGACCAACAATACAAGCACACATCAAAATCATAAGCAATCAATACACCATCTATTCTTGAAATACTCCTTTCCAGAAATGACAATATACAATGCAACACTTGAGTATGTAAGAACTCGAATCACATTGGATATATTTTTAAAGCAAAGTATTAGTTAAAACAACCTCTTATGGGCATGAATTGAGTACAAAAGCTTTTAGGCAATTCTATTTTCAAAATCGTTTTTAAACAATTGAGTCGAGGCTCATTTCATAATCTTTATCGCATTTTCTCAAATCATTTTCACTATTAGCCACAATCATAACTTAAATTCTTGGCACGTTGGCCACACACTATACCCCCAATTCAATTATTTTATTTCCAACCATCTTCATAGATTATCAATAATAATACATTTCCAATCAAGACTTTAGGTACACATATGAGCAATTAAGAGTCTTAAGAATATTGAGATTTTCTCACACAATTTGGCATACTAGCTTTCATTTGAAATACGATTCAGAGCCATAACACTTTAATGCGTAATCCACACCTTGAAACTCATGGGAACATTATGGAATTCAATTCTAAGAGAGAAAGTTTAGCCAACATACCTCAATTGAGCTTCCTTACACTCTAAAATATTCCGGAAATCTTATCAACTTCAATCTATTTTGAAAATGTAACAAATTGAATCAAAATTAGGAGGATGATCATGGTTCTAACTCATTTGAGCATTTTATCAAACACTAGGTGTGCATCAATGTTTTAAGGTCCTTTTATGGAGGATTCCATCATCCCACAATACATTCTTTACCCTTTTTAGCTCACAACCTTCCCACATATTTCAAGAATACATGCATGCAAGACAACAACCTTCACACCCAATGATTGTCTCCCTAATTATCCCATTTTTTGTAAATTTTTGAAATTAAGAGCTAGGGTATAGATTCTTACCTTTGGGATGAAAACTTCCTTTGTTAATCCTCAATGATTGGGAAACAATTGATGGGTAATAGGTTGAAGGTTTCTACCCCACTCTAAGAACTCTCTCTCACTCTAAAGTATCGGGTTTTACTCAAAAATGGCCCCTTACATCTATTTTAACGAAGTAGGGTCGGGTTTTAAAAACCTAAAAATGAAGCTCCGAAACAAGGTCTGCGATCGCATATGCGATCTCTTAATTGATATGCGATCCGCATATTTGCCTCCAAAACTAGGCGTGACTGACCTGGTCTGCGGTCACTATGCGGCCCG
Source organism: Nicotiana otophora (assembly GCA_000715115.1). Classification (NCBI taxonomy): domain Eukaryota; kingdom Viridiplantae; phylum Streptophyta; class Magnoliopsida; order Solanales; family Solanaceae; genus Nicotiana; species Nicotiana otophora. Next base: position 15,226 of record AWOL01S0053698.1, read on the forward strand.
CAGAACGGTTCTTCGATCGCATAGTGCACCGCAAAACCTCCCTCCAAAAAATCTCAAAGCAGGATATGCGATAAGAGTGCGGCCCGCGAAGTGGTTATGCGGTCGCATAATGGCCGAGAAATCTGACATCAAAATGACCCAGAAAACTGACCCACTCTGCGACCATTCTGCGGTCGCAGAATAGGCCGCAGAAATGCCTACTTCTTTCCAACATTTTCTTCAACTCCCCAGTGCACTGTTCAATCCAAAAAGTCCGAACTGCGATACAATCCTCAAACACGTAAGCCTACCCCGACACCACGAAACCTTGAATTCATTTGCGAAAGTTTATGGGGCTTTACACTGAAATACTTCAAAATCTTCCGGGGTGTTACACATACCAATACGTAAGACTCTATTAGACACTTGCTCATGACTTGTAGAACCTATGAACTTGGCTCTGATACCACCTTGTCATGACCCAAAATCCACCTAGTCATCATGGAACCTAACCCAACCCGTCATGTAAGCCAATTAACAACTATCCATTTCAATTAATATTTAACTGACTCTAATACACTCCTCAAGGACTGGTAGTACAAATCATGAGCTTCTAAGATTAGAATTTACAAAGCTAGTATAAAATAAATACATCATCTGTTTGAAATGTACATAAATAGATTTTCTTGATAAAGCTAAGGCTACCATGAACAAGAGGCAGCTACGGCCGGAACACAGGTACGCCTTCAAATCCAGCTCCCGTTGATCACAGCAACATCAACATCCAATATCTGCACGAAAGGTGCAGAAGTGTAGTATGAGTACAACCGACCTCATGTACTCAATAAGTAACAATCCTAACCTTAGGTTGAAAGTAGTGACGAGCTGCAACACAGGTCGGGGTCTAACACCAATAACCAATAATAGTTCATAATAACATAATGGAAGTAATAAAAGAAATAGCTCAGAGATAAAATGCTCAGCTCGTTCACAGTTCCAGAAAAATAGGCATGCTCTTCAATATAGCAGTGAAAACCCAAATCTTTTACCGAAATCACCAAAATATGAGTACGTTTTGTAAAACTGTGATTTTTCCCAAAACATTTCAACAACAGATAGGATGTTTCATTTTCAAATGGCATGAGGAAAATACATCTCTATGCATACATGTATGAGTATGTGAAGTCATGAATGATGCAATATCATACAACATGAGGAAAAAATACATCTCTATGCCTGTATGTCAAGTGTGCATGTCAATGCGATGCAACTCAGTAATAAAACCATATCCATACTCTTAGAGTATCAATTCACTCAGTCCTCCTAGTCACTCAGTCCTCACAGTCACCCAATCCTCCCAATCTCTTGAAACTCGCACTCGACACTCGGCACTCAGTAGGTACCTGTGCTCATTGGGGGTGTGTACAGACTCCGGAGGGGCTCCTTCAGCCCAACCGCTATAAACTGCACGAACAACTCACGTGCTTCACAGACAACTCACGTGCTGTAGTATAAATATCTGGATCCGCACGGACAACTCACGTGCCATAGAATAAATATCTGGATCCGCACGGACAACTCATGTGCTATACTAACAATATCTCAAAATTAGGCCCTCGGCCTCACCCAGTCATCAATCTCTCTAGTCTCTCAGGCTCATAAAGTCATGAAACTAGCCCGAAATGGTATGATGTATCAATAAATAACAACAAAGACTGAGATATGATATGCAATGAATGGACATGACTGAGTATGAAGTTACAATTTAAAGAAATAATTTGATAGCAGAAATGACTTCAGTGGGTCCCAACAGGATAAGCATATAGTCTAGACATTGTATCTAACATGAATCACAACTCTATAACTCTAGTACGTAGAGATTTCATGATTATAGATAAGTTCAGGTAACTACACAGTACCACAGAAATAACGGAGTCACAGTTCACACGGTGCATGCCCACACGCCCGCCACCTAGCATGTGCGTCACCTCAACACCAAACACATAACACATATAGTCAATGTTCATACCCTCAACTCCAAGATTAGAAGAGTTACTTACCTCAACCAAGAGAAATCCAATGCCGAGCAAGCTAAACAATACTCCAAAAATTCCATTCCGCGCGTATAAACCTATGAACGCCTTCATATCTCCTCAATTCCATGCCAAATGATACGAAACTAGTCAAACAACGTGCAAATTAATCAAAATATACTCTAATTATTGCAATTTAACAATTTATAAAAATTCCTAACTCCGCTAGAAAAACATCGTCAGTGGGTCCCACATCTCGGAATCTGATGAAACTCACAAAATCCGACAACCCATACAATTACGAGTTCAACCATACTAATTTCACTCAAATCCGACTCCGAATCGGTATTCAAAACTCGAAAATTTATTTTATGAAATTATAGAAATTTCTTCGATTTCTCTTGAATATTCGATAATCATACTCCACAAATGAAGATTAATTCATGAAATATAATCACAAGGGAGTTAAGAACACTTACCCCAAGTTTTGTGGAAACATTCCTCTCCAAAGTCGCCCAAGCCGAGCTCCAAAATCCGAAAATGGCTAAAAATAGCGAAACCCCGAACTTAAAGCTTCTGCCCAGCGTCATCCGCACTTGCGGTCGCATAGTTGCATCTACGGCCTCCGCTTCTACGAAAGAAGCTCGGATCTGCGAGTCAGCCTTGACCGGCAGTGGGTTCTTCTGTGATGTTCAAACTGCATCTGCGGTCGCGCTTCTGCGCGAGGTGGGCCCCTTATGCGATGCCTCCCAGCCAGCCTTCTCCAGGTCACTTCTGCGGCCAGTTTTCACGCTTCTGCGAGCCGCACCTGCGGTTCCTCATGCGCAGGTGCAAAGACACCAGCAACAGAAAAATTCCTGCATTTCCTTAAGTCCGAATTTGATCCGTTAATCATTCGAAACTCACCCGAGGCCCCCAGGACCTCAACCAAATATATCAGCAAGGCCTAAAACATTATACGAACTTAGTCGAGGCCTCAAATCACATCAAACAATGCTGAAACCATGAATCATACCCCAATTCAAGCTTAATGAAACAAAGAAATCTCAACTTCTACATTCGATGCCGAAACCTATCAAATCAAGTCCGATTGACCTCAAATTTTACACACAAGTCATAAATGACATAATAGATGCATTCCAACTTCCATAATCGGATTCCGACCCCAATATCAAAAAGTCAACTCCTCGGTTAAACTTCCAAACTTGCATTTCCATTTTAGCCAATTCAAGCCTAATTTAACTACGGACTTTCAAGTAATTTTGCGGACATGCTCCTAAGTCCAAAATCATCATACAGAGCTATTGGAATCATCAAAACTCTATTCTGGAGTCATTTACACATAGCCAACATCCGGTCAACTGTTTTAAATTAAGCTTTAACCCTTGGAACTCAGTGTTCCAATTCATTCCAAAATCTCACCGGACCCGAACCAATTTCTCCGGCAAGTCACATAACAATTGTAAAGCATAAATTGAGCAGTAAATTGGGGAACGGTGCTGTAATACTCAAAACTACCGTCCGGGTTGTTACAATTATATAAACATCCATTCCTTAAATCAACCGCTTCCATAACTTAATCTCATTTTCCAAGCCTTACAAAATATGGATTACTTGCAGAACTCTTTTAACCTATCTCTAAATCCTTTTATAAATTCGCAATCTCTCTTAAAGTCTTACATCTCTTTATATACCCTCCCATATATATATATATATATATATATATATATATATTAAGCCATTTATTTTGGTAATTAAGCATAGTATAAATAACTAATACCTTAAAATAAGTTTAAGTCCTATGGAGCTACCTCAGGTATATTTTAAGGGGTGCCTAACACCTTCCAATTAGAAGAACAAGAACCCTTACGCATAATCTCACCGGTTTGCAGACCTATAAGGAACATGACTTAGTAATTAAATAGGTACCATAGAATACCTTTAAATATTAAGTGGAGCCTCTTTTTCATCAACAACAGAGAAACCACAAGTTGAATCCTATCTTGAGTAGTGCAACACCGCTTTATATTCACATTTCTCCATTTCAATTTATGCCGCCTCATGAGCCTTACATTTGAAAATAGGTTTTGAAAATAGTTTTTCCCGAAATAACTACACGCACTTTAGCCCACCTTATGACGCCGCGTGGTTTCGCGTAGTTTCCCTACAAGCAGCACGCACATAAATCCCACTTTATACCGCCATATGCACATCAATCCAAGCCTTATACTGCCGCATGCACGTCACATCATATCACGATAACAATTCGCACTACAAGTGCCCATATATTGCAACTTGCCAACAACAACAATATCAATGTTCCCACAACAATAGCCCATGGCTCCAACACAACATATACGAGAACTTCAACAACAACAATGGATGAAAAAGGCTCAATAAGATAGATGTTTCAACAATAACCAACATCGCCTCAACGTATTAACAACTTCCACAACTTCAACACCAAATAACTCGACAATGAGAGAAATAATATATAACCACAAAATTAGATGAAACCAACTTCATAGTAATAGAGATAATATTCAACATTGAGTCTCAAATAATGGAAATCAACAAGTAAATGGATACCATGAATAGTTATTTCAACAATGATAATTAACTATGAAAAATAGCATGTAAAAATAAAGGAGACAACAAGTTTAATTAAAGCATGGGAGCAATTTAGCACGTAAGAAGTCAACTAAGGCAATTACGGATATTCTAACACAATTAAGGATAATTTGACTATGAGAGTTTAGAACATTATAGGACATTTCAATTTAAGCATGGAAATAGTCTAAGTAGCCTAAACCGGTCAAATACTACGTACAACCCGTGTACCCACTCGTCACCTTACGTACACGAATTTCACTTAGCATAATTGAATTAAACAATACCAATCCTAAGGGGGTAGTTTTTCCCACACGAAGTTAGGCAAGACACTTACCTCTATTAGAGCAATTCAATACTCGAAAATAGCTTTTCCCTTAAAGTACGCCTCCACGCGGCTCAAATCTAACCAAAATTGACTCAATAACATCAAACAATGCTAGGGAATTCAATTGTAACAGATAAAGTTAATATTTTTACACTTTTCCCAAAATGTCAACAAAAGTCAACCCGGGGCCCGTCCGGTCAAAACTCGAGTCCAATGGTAGATTCTGTCTGCCCATGACCCCACGAGTTCATATATGTGATTAGTTTCAAAATTCGAGTCCAAATCGACTCTCAAAACTCAATTTCTTATTTTTCAAAAACATGACAAAATTTCATAAATTTCTACTTTGATTCGCATTAAAATATAAGATAAGTTGATGGAATATGATTAGAAATAGATTAAGATCACTTACCCAAGGTTTGTAGGTGAACACCCTCTATCCAAATCGTCTCATACTGAGTTTAGGGTTCAAAAATTAGAGAATAAACTCAAAACTCCCGTCCTTCAACTATTTGTCCAGTCACAGATGTCGCATTTGTGACCTGGGGTTCGCAATTGTGAACCCCGCAAATGTGAAGAATCACTCGCAAATGCGAAGTCCTTCCATCTTTGCTGTCATCGTAATTACGATGAATAGTTTGCAATTGCGAACAATGGACCTTCGCAATTGCGACCAAATGGATCGCAAATGCGAACTAGCTCCTTCCGAGCATATTTCGCAAATGTGAACACTGTATTAGTAAATGTGAACCCAGCATGCTTGGCTTAACTTCGCAAATGCGAACTCAGACCTCACAATTGCGTCCGAAACTCACCTGAGCAATCAAGGTTTAAAACCAAACATCCACACATGTCTAAAAAAATCATACAAACTCTCTCGCGTGATCAAAACACGAAAGTAACATCTAAAACTACGAATTGAACTCTAAAATGCATGATTTTCAAAGAGATTTTCAAGAACTTCTATAATTACGACTAAACGCCCGAATCCTATCAAGTCAAATCCAAACGACACCAAATTTTGCAGACAAGTTCTAAATGCCATAACAGACCTATTCCTATTCCTAAAATTAAATTCCAAGCTCAATAGCTAAAGTTTAACCTACGGTCAAACTTTTCAACTTAAAATTGCAAATATTTCGGCAAATCAATACAAATCAACCTACGGACTTCCAAAATCAATTTCGGGCATACACCCAAATCCGAAATCATGATACAAAGCTATCAGAGTCATAAAAACATAGTTCCGTGGTTATTTTCACAAAAGTCAATATTTGGTCAACATTATCAAATTTAAACTTCTAAGTCTAGAGTCAGGGGTCCAATCAATCCGAAAGCTTCTCGAAACTAAACTAATCAACCCCACAAGTCACAAAGACATAAACATACAAGTGTGAAGTAATAAAAAAGGGTAACGTGGATTTATCCATCTATCAGTCATTTTGTGTAATAATGGCCATGATTTTAGCCGGCTATTCCTTTACTTATACGCTTCAATCGTCTTCTTTTACACTTCACGATTTCTCGAACTCTCTCAAACTTTCTTTACTCAACTCATTCTTGCTTTTAACTTTCTTTAACCTTCTTCAAAGAAACCATTACTTCCTTCTGCTAACTATAGCCTCCTCTTCCAAAAACGCCAACTCTTCAAAGAACAAGGAAAGCAATGATGATGCTCCTCCTCCTACGGTGAGCACCATTATCCCCAGAAAGCTTACTACGGCTAGGGACTTCGAAGAGAAGCTCCCTTCTGCTAACTCCCGCACATGGGCTGTTGGTGTATATCCTTCTTCCACTCGTCCTTCTAGCATCCCTGCTGTGAAGGAAGGCTGTGGTTGTCATAATCTTCCCCCAAGATTTTCCGTGGGGGAATGATACTTCAGCAAACGTAGTCACCATGCTCTGCTCACCAGCATGGATGATGACAATGACCATGGATGGATAGAGCGGTTCGTTGTAGTTTCCACAAGGTGACATCATCCCGTCCACAATGCCATGCTTTCCTAAATCATGGAATCGTACACGTAAGTTCAACGTTTGTCCTTTATTCTGGTTAAAGGTTGTTCCATGCTATCACTGATCCTCCTTTTTATTATTTCATCAAATCGGTGTATACCACCAAGGGTTGAAGGCTTGTACCAATGGGTCTAGAAAAATTTGGATGTCAGCACGCCTGAGACCTGCTGGTTGAAAGAATTGGCCCTTAAATATGGGTAGAAGGCCAAAAACTCAGGTCTTTGGTAGGGCTCTATTACCGTCCCCAAGGAGGATATTTTGGTTGATCCCGCAGATGTGGCGAGGTTGTTGCAGCAGGCCTTTGCCCGAACGGATGTCATCGAACCTGATTCTGATGCAAGTGATTCCTCTCGGAGTCCTTGTCTGGAGAACAAGCAACAAAAAAGGTGACGTTCCTCTTCGACCGCTAGTAAAAATAAAAAGGTGAAGAGCGTCGCGCATGAGCTAGTCGCAGACACTATGGTGATCGATGATGATAGAGGAGCCAGTGATGAAAAGGATTCTCTATATAAAAGACGACAACCTTTATATGCTCAATAGAATGCTTAATCTGTTGAGCTAGTTACACCAACCGAGGATGACATCCATGCATTCTGGGAGAGTATGATATAGTGAAAGATGCGAACTCTCGCTTCTGAGTCCCAGTCGCTGCTCCCAGTACCGTGGGGCTGGGTACCGAGTCTCTTCCATCTTTGATTGATAAGCAACCAATTAGTAGCACCGCTTTTTCCGCAGCTGCTTCTCAACCCACAACGCCATGAACTTCATCTCCTTCTTTGCCAACCTTACCTTCACCCCCATCAACTGCTACTTCATCTCCACCGACCGCAGACATCCGAGAGGAGGATTCCCTCTTCCCCAGTCCTCATTCCATGGGAATTTGGGGCATAACTATTCGCCCCCTTCTGCAAATCCTCAAAGGTGGAGTAACATCTCCCTTTCGGTCTCTACCGAATGCCATATGTTGTTCTGGCTAGTGGAACTTACCAATTACCCGAAGCCTCTGGTTTCAGAGAAAGATAGGAATAAAATACATTCTCTCTCAGGGGAATGTATGATAAATAATTTCATGCACAACAAAACAGTGATACAATATTTATTCCCTCTATTGTTTCTTATAGCTTCGTTATGAAAACATTTTTGATTTGAACTTTTTCTTTGTAGGCTAACTTCCTTACTTTCGAGGGAATTCAAAGGTTGATCCTTGATAAAGAAAAACTTACCTCCGAGGGGGATCAACTGTTGGCTGAGCGGGATCAAATTGCTGCTCCTCTCCCAGCGATGGAAGCACAAGTTGCCGAGGCCGTTGAGTTAAAGGCTCAATTGTAGCAGAGCAAGCAAGATGTGGTGACCCTCGGCTAAGAAGCCGCCCTGTTAAGGTTACAATTTCAAAAGGCCAAGGAAAAGTGGTCCGAGGTCCAAAATGATTTTCTTGATGCTACCGACAGCGAGGGTGCCTTTACTGAAAGAGTAAATAATTTGGAGGCAACCTTGCTCCAAAGTTGAAGAGGCTGCTGCTGCTGCGGAGAAGCATGCCTGGATGGAACAGTAGTATAAGAAGGTCATGGATCACAATAAAGTTTATAAATCCACTATCCGTGACCTTGTCGTCAGTCGTCAGGCAGCTAGATCCGAAAGGAATAAACTTTCGACCGAGGTTGACCAGCTTAAGAAAGATCTTCAGTGTTGAGCGACTTCCCTTATTGTTGATAAAACATATTATATGTACAGCATGAGGAGAAAACCCATGGAAGAGGCCAACGGGGGCGTCATTGACTTTAATACCGAGATCGCCAAGGCCCGTGAGCTGGAATCAACTGCCCAAAGGGGTCTCTCGGTCCAACCTGATGCGACTAACTCTTCTGGTTCCAGTTATGAGTTCTTCGGAACTAAAGAAGAACCTGAAAGGGATGATGATGAAGGTAAAGACCTCGATCCGGCAGATCCACCTACTTCTGTTGGGGGCGCAAATGCTTCTTTTCCCTCGGATTCAGGGATGGAGTAGTTTAGCTTTTTATTTTCTTTCCTTTTTGGTTTTTACTTCATACTATTTTACTTGTGCTGCTTGTCATGTTGCTATATAGAAGTGCTTTTTCATTTAAGTATTGCACAAATTTTTCTCTTTGCGTCGAGTTATGCAAGGATTTGGGTGTATTTTTCCCTGATAGCATTTGGATACTGGAATAAGCTCTTTCAGAATCAACCCTTTATTATGAGGGTTTCATAAGAGAGGGCCCTCTTATGTTTACGGTGCTGTTGAAGAGGACATCTCTTATTCATTATGGCACTAGCATTTGAAGTACTTGATTAAATTTCAAATGATAAAATTAATTCATTGTTCGGACAAGATACAATATAAAATAAAAGAATTTTACTTTATTCCTTTAATTTTCAAAAGTACATAAGCATTCGTTGTGCTGAAAAAGAAATTGACATTACCTGTGGCTAATTTGTACGACTTGTTTCTACGGGGCTGACAACACAGTCCCCGGTCCTGATGATATATCTTTGTTCCCGAATTTCGTAGTCCCAGTTCATGTGGAAATCATATTGGTTTTACTTGTATCAATCCCCCAGTGTTCGAATGAAGAATGCGAATTTGAACACTAGAAGTCTTGCTCCTATGAAGATCCCACTAGTGAATAATTGGATAATCTTTGGTCCGATAGCAAGCTTCACTTTCCATTATGAACTTTGCTATAGAGACAAATATTACCTTACCACCACCAGCTACTTTTACTCGTGAATGGTCGGGTAACTTTTGGCCTAGCAAGCTTTATTTCCTGGTAGGAACTTTGCTATCGAGCAAAAAACTATCTATCCATCCTGTAGTGTCTTATTGCTTTCATGCGTTGTATTTTAAAAGTCTTACTTCTGTTGTCAATGCTTTATCTATAGTATGCTTTTTGTTGTTGCCTCGTTAAAAACTCTTACCGGAAAAACCCAATTGGAACAAAAGCTGGACAAAGGCAAAAAAAGTGCAGCACATACTTTCAGTATAGGCGGTGTTCGTCCGCAATAGTATATTTTGAGGTGTGCCACGTTCCATTTGCTTGGCAATTTTACTCTATCTTGATTTTCCAATTCATATGATCCTTTCTCGGTGACAGATAAAAATCGGTAGGGGACTTCCCACATTAGACCCAGCTTTCCTGCATTGATCTCTCGGGTAATTTTGGTCACTTTCCTTAAAACCAAGTCTCTACTTTAAAAAAATGGAGATGTAATATATTTCCATTCTTTGTTTTTGGGCTGCCATCCTTATATGTGCCAAGTCCCTACGTTCCTCGAGCAGCTCCAATCTGACTATTAATGCTACGTTGTTTGCTTCTTCGTCTGCCTGAAAGTATCTCATGGTAGGTTCCTCTACTTCCATCGGGGATCAAGTCTTCTGATCCATATACGAGAGAAAACAGTGTCTTGCCCGTGCTTGATTTAGCCATTTTTTGGTATGCCCAATGCATTCTCGGTAATTCTTTGGGCCATTTTCCTTTGGCTGCTTCCAATCTCTTTTTGATATTTTGAATAATTACTTTGTTCGTTGATTTCGCCTGCCCGTTTGCGCTTGGGTGGTACCGTGATGATGTGATTTTTTTGATTTTCAGGTATTTAAGGAATTTTGTGACCTTTGTTCCTATAAATTGTGGCCCGTTGTCGTAGACTATCTATTTTGGTATCCCGAACTTGCAAAGTATGTTCTCCCACAGGAAATCAACTACTTCGCGCTCACCAATATTTTGGTACGGACACCCACTTGGAAAAGTATCAGTTAAAATCAAAAGAAATTTTACCTTGCCAGGAGCCGGCGGCAGCGGACCGACTATGTCCATCTCCCATTTCATGAATGGCCAGGGCCACAAAATCGAGTGTAATAATTCTGCCGGTTGATGCACCAACAGTGTTGACACTTATCGTATTTTTGAACATAAGCCTTGGCATCTTGTTCCATCCGGAGCTAGTAGTATCCTGCCCTAATATGCTTTACAAAGGAATCCGTGCTTGAGTGATTTCCATAGATTCCTTCGTGAACTTCTCTCATGATGTAGTTAGCTTCAAAGGTTCCTAAACATCGGGCCAACGGCCCTTGGAAAGCTTTTCTATATAATTGACCACCCCTAAAGCAGTATCGAGCTGCTTTAGTGCGCAGCGCCCGGGATGCCTTGGGATCTTCGGGTAGTTTTTCGTGCTAGATATAGTCAATGATCTCATTCCTCCAGTTCCAAACCAAACTGGTCGTGTTTACTTCATAATAGTCGTCCACATCTAATACCAAATGCATAAGCTACACGACCGCAACAGAGTCTGACCCTTTCATTTTCGTGGACGAGCCTAGGTTGGACAGTGCGTCTACTTCCGTGTTTTCCTCCTTCGGAATATGGGTTATTGACCATTCCCTGAACTGCGCAAGCAAAGCCTCGACTTTCACTACATATTATTGCATGTGTTGGCATTGATGATTCAGTATATCTGATTCACTACCAATTGGGAATCATATTTGATTTTTATGACCTCAGAGTCCAGTCCTCGGGCCAACTCGAGTCTTATAATCAAGGCCTTATACTCTGCTTCATTGTTAGTCAAGGGAATAGTTCTTATGGCATGCCTCAGGGTTTCTTCCGAGGGAGTGATTAATACTACACCGAGCCCGGACTATTTCATGTTGGAAACTCCGTTCGTGAACAAGGTCTAGACTCCCGATGTCAATTCCGACACGATCACGGCTTCTTTGGTGGCCAAAGGCAGCAGTCCAGGCCTAAAATCGACCATAAAGTCGGCCAAAACTTGTGACTTGATCACAGTCCTGGGTTTATACTTTATGTCAAATTCACTCATTTCGACTGCCCATTTGGCAAGTCAACCTGAAAGTTCCGGTTTGTGAAGGATGTTCCGCAGGGGGAAGGTTGTCACCACGACTATCAAATTACATTGGAAATAAGGCCTAATCTTCCAAGTGATGACTACGAGAGCTAAGGCCGATTTCTCCAAATGTGGGTAGCGAGTTTTCTCTCCCGTTACAAATTTACTAACATAATAGATAAGAGATTGAGTACCTTCATCTTCACAGACTAAAACAACACTTACCGCTACCTCTGAGATCGCTAAGTAAATTAGCAATTGCTCGCCTTTCTCCAGTTTCGATAATAATGGAGGGTTTTCAAATCTTTCAGATCCTGTTGGTATTCCAGAGTCCATTCAAAATTGTTCTTCTTTTTCAGAAGTGAAAAGAAATGAAGACACTTTTCTGATGATCGGGAAATGAATCTGCTTAATGCGGCCAGTCTTCCTGTTAACCTTTAATCCCTTTCATGTTTGGTAGCTGGTCGGGGATGTCCTCGATAGCTTTAAATTTATCGGGATTGACTTCGGTCCCCCTTTGCGTCACCAAAACCCCTAAGAATTTACCAGAGCTGACTCTGAATGCACACTTTTCGAGGTTAAGCTTCATGATGTACTTCCTTAGGATGTCAAAAGTTTCTTGCAAGTGTTTTAGATGATCACCTACGTTCAAAGACTTAACCAACATATCATCTATGTAAAATTCCATGATTTTTCCCTATTTGTTTTTTAACCATTCTATTCACAAGCCTATGATAAGTGGCTCCAGCGTTCTTAAGCCTGAAAGGTATCACATTATTGCAATATATGTCGAAGTTCGTTATGAACGAAGTTTTTTTCTGATCCTCCGGGTTTATTTTGATTTGGTTTTACCCATAATAGGCATCGAGGAAACTCATCAACTCATGACCAACCGTATCATCAATCATTTGATCAATGTTTGGCAGTGGGAACTAGTCTTTTTGGAACTACTACTACGTTAGCTAGCCAGTTAGGATACTTTACCTCCCGGATTGAACCGATAGTAAGCAATCAAGTTGCCTATTCTTTGACGAATTTATTCCTGACCTCGGCAACATGGCATTTCTTCTATCTTACCGAATGGATGTTAGGATTCGAGCATAACTTATACACGTCCACCTCTAGTGAGATACCTGTCATATCCGCATGCGACCACACAAAACAGTCAATGTTAAATTTAAGAAGTTCTATGAATCCTGACTTGAGCTCGGGGTTTAGTCCTGTCCCCAAGTAGAACTTCCTCTCCAAGAACTTTTTGAATGATACGACTTGCTCGAGTTCTTCTACTGTGGACTTTGTTGCATCCTTTTCTTCTGGTACCTGGAAATATCTCGGTACCTAGTATGACTCGGGAACAGACGTCAGTTCCTATAATTGCTATGCCACATTCTCCTTCCTTTTGAAACTGGAAATTGAGATTGTGTTCATCTCCCTTACCGCCGATTGGTCTCCTCTTATTTGTTTAATTCCCTTCGAAGTTGGGAATTTCAAAAGTTGATGGTATGTTGACGACACATCTTTCATCTCGTACTTTTAAAAGGGTCGTCTTCATTATCCCTTTGGCATTCGTAGGCAGTAGAATCTCCCCTTGGGTTGTCACGCTTGCTAAATTAAATGCAGTGAGGAGCTTTGTGGCCAGAATTATACTTCCGGTCAGCTTGGCTTGTTCCAACACTCTCCAGTGGATAATATTAGTTGAACTTCTTGGGTCTACCAAAACACATTTAATTTTAAAATCTAAAACATTAAGAGAAATGACCAGGGCATCGGTGTGCGGTAGTAGGTGTCCATCTGTGTCTTCCTCCGTGAAGGTGAAGTCGTCCTCGGCGACTTCCCGGAGTCAATTGCTGTGGGTCACCGATACCTTTATCTTTTTCGCTGCCAAAAAGGTTACACCATTAATCTCATTCCCCCCGAAAAGCATGTTGATTGTTAGACGAGGGGGATCTTCGCTTGCTTTTGAGGGTTCCGCGTTATTGTAATGACCCGACCGGTTGTTTCAGGCATTTATGCTCCTTTCTACTATTTGAAGTCTTGAATAGCTTCATACGATGTATTATGACTTGTGTGAATTGTCCGTTTTGGTTTTCAGGTATTTCAGAGTTGGTTTGGAAGAATGAAATTCAAGGTTTAAAGCTTAAGTAGAAAAGGTTGACCGGATGTTGATTTCTGTGTAAATGACTCTGGAATCGAGATTTGATAATTCCAATAGCTCCGTATGGTGATTTTTGACTTAGGAGTCTGTCCGAAAAATTATTTAGAGGCATGTAGCTCTTGAAATGGTTAAAATAGAAATTTAAGTTTGGAAGTTTAACCGGGGAGTTGACTTTTTGATATCGGGGTTGAAATCCGATTCTGTAAATTAGAATAGGTCCGTTACGTCATTTATCACTTGTGTGCAAAATTTGAGGTCAATCAGACTTGATTTGATAGGTTTCGATATCGAATGTAGACGTTGGAATTTCTTAGTTTCATTAGGCTTTAATTGGGGTGCAATTCATGTTTTTAGCGTTATTTTATGTGATTTGAGGCATCAACTAAGTTTGTATGATGTTTTAGGACTTGTTGGTATATTTGGTTGGGGTCCCGGGGGCCTCGGGTGTGTTACGGGTATGTTTAGGGTGTTATCGGATCATTTTGGGCTACTTTAGTTGCTGGATTTCTGATGTCTGGTGTTTTTCTTCGCGTTCGTGAGGAGCCTCTCGTGTTCGCGAAGAAGGATTTTGCTGCTAGGACTTTGTTCTTCGCGTTTGCGAAGACAATCTCGAGTTCGCGAAGAGGGAATTCCTATCGTCCGTTGTCTAACTTTGGAAGCTTATATCTCATAATCTATAAGGAATGTAGAGATGATCCAAAAATAAAAGTTGTAGCCTTGGTGTCTAGTTTTCAGAAAGTTAAACCATTTGTCATTTTGAGTTAAGTACAAAATGTTATGGTGGATACACTACAGGCTGTCTGAGAAGAGTTTGGAAATCTCTGCTGCACAAGGCAGAATTTGGAAGCTTATACCTCGCATTCTATAGGGAATTGGGAGATGATCAACAAATGAAAGTTATAACCCTCGATGTCTAGTTTTCAGAAACTCAAACCATTTGTCATTTTGAATTGTTTACAAAAAGTTATCACCATTATACTAGAGGCTGTTTGAGAAGAGTTTGGAAATGGCTTTTGAGAATTTTGTTCATCGCGAACACGGAGAAGGAAGCCGGGGCAGTGCTATAAGTCTTCTATTTCGGACCTTTGATCCATTAGTTTGTAGTTTTAGTTGGGAACCTCGGAATTTAGAGATTTTGGAGAGGAACTTCACCACAAAACTTGTGGTAAGCATTCTTGACTCACTTGTGATTATATTTTATAGATTAATCTTCATTTTCGGCGTTAGATTATTGATTTTTCAAGAATAAATCGGAAGAAATTTCTATAATTTCACAAAACGATCTTTCGAGTTTTGAATACCGATTAGGAGTCGGATTTGAATAAAATTATTATGGTTGAACTCTAATTGAATGTGTTGTTAGATTTTGTGAGTTTCGTCAGATTTCGAGACATGGGCCCCAGTGTCGACTTTTCGAGCGGAGTTGGAAATTTTCATAAATTGTTAATTTGTAAGCATTGGAGGAAATTGTGATTTATTTGCATGTTATTTAAATAGATACTGATCGTTTGTCTTGAATTGAGGAGATATGAAAACGTATGGAGGTTGATACGAGCAGAATGGAATTTTCGGAGCATTGTTTAGCTTGCTCGGCATCGAATTCGGCTTGTTCGAGGTAAGTAATATTTCTAAACTTGGTTCTAAGGGTATGAATCCCCGAATTTTGTGTTATATAAATTTCTTGGAGGGACGCACATGCTAGGTGACGGGCATGTGGGCGTGCACCATAGAAATTGTGACTTGAATAAATTCTGTGGAGTTGTAAAATTAAAGAATCATGTTATTATCCACATATCCTCCATGTACTAGAGAAAATGAGCTGAGACTAGTATTAAAGATCGTTTTAGGCTACGTGCCGATAGTTTTGGGACCCATATGGTCGTATTGCTGTAGAATTTAATTATTTTTAAAATGTACATTTCATACTCAGTCATGTTCATCCATTGTGATGATATTTATGGGATCGGGGCTACCCTCCTGCAACAGGCTATATTGGCGTTATATATATTATTATTATATGGATCGGGGTTGCCCGCCTGCAGCATGCCATATCGGCTTTATATCGCGCTTGGGCTGAAGAAGCCCCTCCGGAGTCTGCACCCCCCACAGTAAGCGTAAATGATTTATATTGAGGGATGGATATTCCCTGAACATGGATCTTGTCAGAAGCATTTATATTGAGGGATGAATCTTCCCTGGACATGGATCTTGTCCGAAGCATTTATATTGAGGGATGTATCTTCCTTGGGCATGGATCTTGCCCGAAGCACTTATATTGAGGGATGGATCTTCCCTGGGCATGGATCTTGCCTGAATCATTTATATTGAGGGATGGATCTTCCCTGGGCATGGTTCTTTCCCGAATCATTTATATTGAGGGATGGATATTCCCTGGACATGGATCTTGTCAGAATCATTTATATTTGGAGATGGATCTTCCCCTGGGCTGAATTGGCCTTATACAGTACAGAGTGACTGACTTTCAATCGATGTGTATATATATATGGGATGAATCTTCCCTGGGCTAGTTTGGCCATATACAATACTGAGTGATTGAATATTTTGAGATTTGAGTATATGAGGTTTCCACTGAAGAGTATCACATACAGTATGTACATTAGCATATAGATATAGAGATGTCATATTCCTTAAATCATTTAGAATTGAGCTATTTTACTTGTACTGAGTTTAACTATTGAACTTGAAAGCATGCCTATGTTTCTGCACTGTTATTTTATATTGGACTATACTTGTTGAGCTCGTCACTACTTTCAGCCCAAAGGTTAGTGTTGTTACTTATTGAGTACATGGGGTTGGTTGTACTCATACTACACTTCTGCACCTTGTGTGCAGATTTCGGATGCTGATGTAGCTGCGTAGGGCGAGAGCTGGATCTGAAGATGTACCTGCATCCCAGTTATGGCTTCCTCTTATTCATGGTAGCTTTAGAATTTTAATATGTTCATGTATAATTCAAACAAATGGCATATTTTTATTTCACACCAGCTTTGTAAATTCTAAATCTTAGAAGCTCATGATTTGTACTAACAGTCCTTGGGGAATGTATTAGAGTCAGTTAAATATTAATTTAATTGGATTGTGATATTTGGCTTACCTAGCGGGTGAGGTTAGGTGCCATCATGACTAGTTGAATTTTGGGTCATGACAAGGTGGTATCAGAGCCCTAGTTTTGTAGGTTCTACAAGTCATGAGCAATTACTTAGTAGAGTCTTGTGGATCGGTATGATGACGTCCATACTTATCTTCGAGAGGCTACAGGGCATTTAGGATAATTTTCCATCATTCTTTCCTTATCGGGCAGAATTGATTCAGCTTAAAACATAACTCTTTGAATTCCATCCATGCATTTGTTGCGCATGTGAGCGCTCGATATCAGTTGTGCATTGCCAGCTTATGATTCTATGAACGAGGTTCGAGATGTGTATTCTGTGTTTTGGTAATAGGCTAGTCTGGAGGACTTGATGCCAGGTTTAGACCGCAGCTTAGGCTCGGTAGCTTCAGTTGTGTGAACTTATACATTTGGACTCATATGGCCCGGTAATGTCCCTATGAGTGGAATTTGTGGCTCGATGAACGGTTGAATGGCTATATGATAAGTATGATATGACTGTGGGATGTGTTCAAGTTGTTTGAATGTAACGAGAAGTGTTTCCTTGAGATGTAAAAAAAAAAAGGACCATTGGGTGCTTGATTTCCTTTTTGATGTATAGTCTCGAGTTATGAGTGTGTTGAAGAAACTTTCACATTGTTAAATTGTAGGACAAATTAAATTCTCATGTCTTGTGGTAAGTTCAGACCCAAGATGATTAAGTGATTGCGTAGTAATTGTGGTTGCGAAAGGGTATAGCAAGATGCTAGTTTGAGGCTATGCAGATGGGTTGTCTCCTACAGAGTAACCTACGTAGGTATGTTGTGTCCCATATAATGTTGAGTGTGGAGGTTCTTTTCTACCAGCGGGGTATGCGTGTTGAGATTTGAATTTGATTCTGGTTGAGAAAGTTGACTTGATTGTCAAGAGAATGAATGCGATATTAGCGGACAATTGAGGTATTTTATGGTTGGTGTTGCATGAGCTTGAGAAGAATTTTCGTTGAACTGACTGCAGTATTATGGCAGTAACATAGTATGAGTATTGTGAGTTATCGAGTGTTTTAATCTATGGCTTTGAGCCAAGTGGGGGAGCCTGCTATTGATAATTCAATTTCATGGTTATATGTTAAATTTTAGTTTTGTTCGTGTTAAGGTAGGGTTACTTCTTTGAGGGTTGATTGTGCTAAAGGAGCACGTGTCTTTCGGCCCGTTTGGGTGGAGCAGTTTAGATGTGTGAAGAGTGGATGACTTTCAAAGGGTTCTAACTGATTCAAAATTTATATATAGCAATTGAGTATTTTTTCGGACTTGTATACAGATAGAATCTGAGATTTACATTTGATGGTGCCAGAACTTGCGGTAATTCTGTCTGACTATGGTGATTTATGTATTTTATGAATGTGGAGACTGGGAGTTCTCAAAAGCAGATTGTTTCAAAGTTACGATTTGTTTGGGGCGAGTATTTTATTTAAACTCAGTGGAGGCACTAGTTGCGTAAATTATTTGTGATAGCTGCGCGCTATGAGCGCACTATGAGACATGTTTAAATCTACTTTGAGTTTTGTTAGTTCGATTCTGCTTAACCTATATGTCACTGATAGCAATCTCTTGAAGTTTAAGTTTGTTATTATCTTGCTCTTTGAACATGTTCTCATATCTCATGCTATAGAATAGTTAACTAGGTATAGATGTCTTCCTTAATAGGACAACAAGTCTGTTTCTGAGTGCATCATAATGTGGCTTGTTTGACTTTGTCTTTTTCATATTTTGACACCCCCTAGTAACTGCCCTAATTAGTTCCTAACATGTCCTTATCTGTTGCTAATTGATTTCTTCTTATGACACAAATTTCTGCACTTAACTTAATTTGGATCCCCCTTTATCATTATAAACCTGTCTTATGACTTGCCTTGTTAGCATGTGATTGAGTTTAATTCCTGAAACTTGACTAAGTCTGCATAGGTTCAAGCATGCCTGTTATTTGTGTGTATATTCTCAATTTGGATTCTGTCCTTTAGTGAAATACCTTGACTTTATTCTATTCCTCTACTATCCGATCCTTTTGAATTCTCACTCTTTGCTGGCTGAAAGCCAAAGCAATTTAGGTTCTATCCCTTGGCCTCCATAGTGTGAGCACTACTCAGGGTTCATATGAGACCATCGTGAACTCTGACACACTATGATTTGGTCCCTAATCTTCTTTGAACTCTTCTGATCATTCTTCTCTAGTGTAAGCACTGCCCTGGGTTTTTGAAGCCCTTGGGAACTCTGACACACTAGAGATTTGGGTTCTGTATGCTTATCCTTGAAATATGGGTGAATCATTCACTACTGGTTATTGTGTATCTATAAACATGGGCTTTTGGAACTACTGTGAGTTGAAAGCCTGGTGTAGGCTCCCTATAGTTTTTTATACTTTGTAATTCATTCATTCAATTT
Source organism: Nicotiana otophora (assembly GCA_000715115.1). Lineage (NCBI taxonomy): Eukaryota > Viridiplantae > Streptophyta > Magnoliopsida > Solanales > Solanaceae > Nicotiana > Nicotiana otophora. Next base: position 34,754 of record AWOL01S0053698.1, read on the forward strand.
TGGTCTGTAATAACTATTTTTAATAACGATTGGGGTATTAGTAAATTGGGAACTGGGTTTACCTTTTTTTGTTTTTTGAACACTTGCATGAGAATGGGTAGAAATCCTGCCTATATGTGTTTACTTCGCTCATTTTGACATTGCGTGTTAGATAATGTGCCTATAAGTGCTTACTTTGCTCATTTTGCTATTGTGTTAGATAACCTGCATATAGGTGTTTACTTTATTCAAATACATTTTGCTATCATGTGTTAGATAACCTGCCTATAGGTGTTCACTTTACTCAAATAAGCTTTGGGGCTAACCTTCCTATTCTGCTTTTTAGATACCACTCATAAAGGGAATAAAATAATCAAAGTTCAATTTGCATTGCAACATATTCATTAGGCATCATGACCATAGGGTCATTTATAAATCTGCATTTTTAGAAGTCATGCCCATAGGGTTCTTAATTGATTGATATGCTATTGTCATTTCTCATTTAGTATATAAGAACTAAAACCAGTTTTCATCATCAAGGGTAGGAATCATGTCTATAGGGTAATCACTATCTGTGTTAAGCACTAAAAGCAGGTTTTAAAACACTGCATCATTGAACGCCAGTAGAAAGCATGTCTATAGGAACAACTGAGTAATTCTGAATATCTCTCGTGTTTATTACTACCAAATACTGAGTAAATCACCTAGATAGCATGTTTATAGGTTTCAGCCGCTTATACTTATAATCAGTATACAACTATGCAGTCACTAAGAAATTACTTTGCATAACTACTCGCATGATTAAAATCTAGAATCATATGGAAATCATGTCTATAGGACCTAAGGACTTTAGTTGAAACTGTCAAAATGCGTAATTTGTTTGCGTGCATTTGCTGCCTAAGTGTGGAGGCTAATCTGAGCCCCCTTATTTTCTTTACATGAAAGTCCAATTTGTTTTGTATGTCGCCTAGATTTTATCATTTTTGAGAAACCTAAGTTAGGTCTAGAACCATCCAAAATATAGGTCCAAGCGCCTCCTGGGCCATAGGCAAGGGACGGGTAGTGCACGCATAGGGTACGATTTAGAATTGATTAGAGGGCTTTAGGTAAATAACTTAAAGATAGTAATCGGGTAGCAGGAGATGATAGTCTGTGCCTGCTAAATAATATAAGTAACACCCCCGTCTTGGGGGACTTGTGAAGTATTATTTATGTTGCACGGGGTGACCCTTTAGGCTTAATAACTTAGGACCCCCCATTCCTGTTAAAATAATTCTTTCTTTATTCACGCTGTTCCTCTTCTCTCTTCGACTAATTCACATAGTTTGAGTTCGGACGGGACCCACCATTGTGGACCTCGAGGAGTGCCTAACACCTTCTTCTTGAGGTAATTTGAGCCCTTACCCGATCTTTGGTGACGTAAACTAGTAAACCCAAGTCATTTGCAATAGGTGCCCTAACGCACCTCAATTCGTTAGGTGGCGACTCTCTTTCAATAACCCTTCCATCCCTTTTTAAAAAGAGTTGTCCACGTCCAAACCCGATTTTCGTGAGAAGAACGAGGTGCGATAGCATGATGACTCTGCTGGGGATTTCCTTAGGCTCTTACCATAATGAACTTGGTTTGTGTGAATTAGTCCCCCTCGATAAGCGTGCCTTTGTTATTTTATTCACCGTTTATTTGCTACATGCGTCCCCTTCCCTATTCTCCTTTTATATGCAATTTTTCGTTTAATCTTATTATAATATGCAAATCACATTCGGTGGTTCAGTCTTTATGTATTTCCCAATCCTTACCCCTTTTATCGCTTTATTATAATTTTTCCATTATACGAACTAACTTTTTCCTTGTTTTTATTTCTTTTCTGTCTTTACAATTATTAAATACCGCATTTATCGCTTTCATCATGCAAAATACTTGACAAGATGTTGTTTTAGTTTTTGCATAATTACATGCTCTGCATGATATTCCACTCGTGCGCAATTAATACCATAGCGACACTTGATGAGTGTCTGCTCTCTTCCTATATTACCCTTTTAAATTTGAAAAGGCTTATTTGCGGTAACACTAGTCGATCAGCGGTGCAGTCGACGGTTCCGTGCCTTTCCCTCTCTAATTGTCTGCTTGAGGGTAACAGTCTATATTTCTATAAGAAAACCCTACTCTGATGTTAACTGTGCATGCATCATATCCAAACCTAGCATGAGTTAGTATGTTGTCTGCATAATAACTCTCTAAGGAAAGCCTTGTCCAAAGCCCATCGAGATTTCCATAATCCCAACGGGCACGATCATGATATGTGCATTATTTGGAGAAAATGTGTCGATATGCTAATCATTAATGTGTAAGTAGTCAAACCCGGATGGGGAAAGGTCTAACTTTGTTTATTTTGCAGAAATGAGGCACGAAGTCCCCAGGTTTGGCATGGTCCGAAGTATCTCACATCTGTTGCTAGACTGGTGGGAAAATCTCTCGCCAAATGCCAAAAATAATGTGAAAAGAGTTCTCGAAAATTTACCCTCCTTGCTAGACATTCAACCAAACAACGTGTTGATTGAGGCTGCTACCATGTTCTGGGATGAAAAGAGGGTTGTCTTTCGTTTCGGTAGTGTAAATATGACTCCCCTTCTAGAGGAAATAGGAGGCTTTGCTAGGCTTCCCTGGGACAACCCTGGTCTGTTGGTACCGGAAAATCCCACTTCTAGGGGGTGTCTAAAAATGATGGGTCTTAGAAAGAATGACGGGTTAGTCTGCTTGAAGAAGTCCTACATATCTTTCGATTTTCTTTGCGAGCGTTATGGGCACAACACATCCTATCGTATTTTTCATGATGAGTTTACCATCACTTACCTGGGTTGGACTCATCGTCGGGTTTTTGTGTTCATCGTCTGTTTTCTGGGTATGATAGTATTTCCAATCCAAGGAGACAGGTTTCAGACTTGTTTGGCTATGGTAACCAATACTTTAATGGAAGGGATTGAGAGACAGACTTACACTATTGTCCCAATGATTGTGCCAGAGATATACCGAGCCTTGGATCACTGCAAGAAAGGGTTCATGCATTTTGAGGGTTGCAATTTGTTGCTGCAGATATGGTTGTTAGAGCATCTTCGAAGGGGACAATACCGTCAGGAATTTCCACGGCGACCATGGAATGACCACATAGCTTTTCACCATCCAAAAAGAATGACTTTCATCCCGGACAGGTTTGCACAACCGAAAAATGCCGTGGATTGGGTACACTTCTTTAGCAATTTGACTGATGACAAGGTCCATTGGATGTTTGAGTGGTTCCTTACAAGTGAGTTCATCATCAGGTCCAGGGATGTTCCTCACTTAGTGCTGATCGGGTTGAGGGGTATCTATCCTTATGCTCCTATCAGGGTCATGAGACAGGCTGGGAGAAAATAAGTCATACCCAGAAAACAG
>AWOL01S0053698.1:46033-66093 GCA_000715115.1 Nicotiana otophora
GACCGCAGGCCACCCAGACAATACACCCCTATTGCTGAACCCATCGATCAATTATATGAGAGACTGAAAGCTGCTGGATAAGTCACCCATATTCCCGTTGTTGCCATGGAAAACTCCTTTCAATAGGCCAATCAAAATAAATGCTTACCACTCCGGCATGAAAGGTCATACTATTGATGAATGTCGTACCCTGAAAGACAAAAACCAGACACTAATCGATACCAAGGTTATACAAGCAAATGAGGCTGCACCTAACGTCCGCAAAAATCCCTCCCGGATCATAGGGGTGGAGGGGTAAACATGATAAAGACTGATGAATAATGGGACTCAGAGGGGTCAGTTGGACTCATTCGAGGAGGGGATAATCCTGAAACATCTCCAGTCACTCTCACACCTATCATGGCACAAACGCAGGCACCAATCGAAGTTGAGGTAGCTGCACCAACTCCATTTGAGGTTGAAGTAACAACACCCTTCTCCGTGATGGTAGAACCTCCACCATCTTATAAGTATAATGCTATACTCTGGGACTATGTTGCAGAAGCCAAGAGAAAAGGAAAAGCAAAAATGGAAGAAGCTGGTGCAACACAAGGTTTGACCAGAACTGGTAGGGTCTACACGCCCGAGCATTTGGGGGGAACAAGTAAAGAAGCCATTTCCAAGCAGATCATAATTGAAACCGGCCCGGATGATCTTTGGAGAAAGGTGCAAGCAAGGGAGTATTCTATGGTTGATCATTTGAACAAAACCCCTGCTCAGATATCCATTCTATCAGTACTGCAAAATTCTGAGGCACACAGGAACGCGTTTATGAAAGTATTGAGTGAGGCTTGTGTACTTAACCACATTACTAGTGGAGAGATGGCCAATATGGTAGGACAAGTGTTGGAAAGCTACAAGATCACTTTTCATGAAGACGAGCTACTACCAGAAAGACTAAGTCACAACAGGGCACTGCATATCACAGTGCAATTTGAGGATAAGTTCATTGCCAGAGTCCTGATAGATGGGGGTTCGAGTCTTAACATATGTCCACTAACTACTCTAAAAAGATTGGGTGAAGGTCTGCACGAGATACGAGCAGGAAGTATGAATGTGAAAGCATTTGATGGGTCTCAAAGGGCCATAATTGGGGAGACCAACCTCAAAATACAGATGGGCCTAACCTGGTTTGATGTTGAGTTTCAAGTGTTGGATTTATCTGCTACCTACAACCTATTGTTGGGACGACCTTGGATACATGCCGCTAGGGCCGTAGCTTCTACTCTACATTAGGTCGTGAAGTTTGAGTGGAACCATCAGGAAGTGATCATCCATGGGGACGGAAGTAATCCCATTTACACCAGTCAAATTGTTCCGGTCATCGAGAATAGAAGGAAATTGGGTGAAGAAACATAGAAGGCATATTGACATAGACAGGATATGAGCCTGGCAAAGGTCTCGGCAAGAATATTCAGGGGATCACCAAACCAATACAGCTAAAGTGTCACGACACAACCTTTGGGCTTGGTTATGAATACACCTGGCACGAGTATCAGAATTGGTCGCCACCATGGTGTGGTCCTTATTACCCTCTAGAGCAACCAGTACCACATTTGAGCCAGTCGTTTCACCAAGCTGACATGATGTGAGAGTCCGAAGATGATGAAGTTCTAACCCGTATAAGGAATCTGTTTCTGGATGATAGAGACCTGGATTGCAGTGCGATAGTTGAGGAGGAGGAAGAGGAAGGCCTCATTATTCAGACCGTGGAGAAGGCTCAAGAACTGGACTGCTACACCATCAAAGGCCCATCGAGTTCCTGGGTAGCCTGGCAACTAGCATCATTTATTTTAAAAGCAATTTTTATGAGCACTTAAGACATTTTCAGTATTTTGTTTAAAGCATGTTTTGTTTTGAAATAATTGCTCGGGTCATCGAGCCGGACCTGTTTGACGTTTTCAAGATTTATCTAAATGCATTGTTGTTTTTAGTATTTATTATTATGCTTTACGTTTTTCCTCTACATGATTATTATTACCTATCCCGATGAACTTACGACTGTGATATATAATGAGATAACGAAACATAAGGATAATGATTCAGAAGATCTGGAAGAGGATATAATACCCGAGGAAATTGTCAGAGAAGCAGAAAACTTTGAAAACAAGCCTAAGTCCAATTTGGATGAGACTGAAATAGTTAATCTAGGAGACTCCAAAATAGTCAAGGAAACATGTGTAAGCATTCACCTGTCACCATCAAAGAAAGAAGAATACACTCATTTCTTGAAGGAATATGAGGATATCTTTGCATGGTCCTATGATAACATGACCGGTTTGAGCACGTTCATAGTGGCTCATAAACTACCTACCAACCCAATGTGTCCGCCAGTAAAGTAGAAGCTCAGAAAATTCAAGCCAGATATGAGTTTGAAAATCAAAGAAGAAGTCACCAAACAGATCAAAGCTAAGGTTCTTAGAGTGGTTGAATATCCAACTTGGTTGGCTAACATCGTACCAGTTCCAAAGAAGGATGGGAAAGTCAGAATATGCGTCGATTATCGGGACCTAAACAGAGCAAGCCCCAAAGATGATTTTCCGTTACCCAACATACACATACTGATCGACAAGTGCGCCAAGCATGAACTCCAATCCTTTGTGGATTGTTTCGCGGGATATCATCAGATCTGGATGGATGAAGAGGATGCCGAAAAGATAGCTTTTATCACAACATGGGGGGTATACTGCTATAAAATGATGCTGTTCGGTTTGAAGAATGCTGGGGCCACTTATATGAGGGCCATGACAACTATTTTCCTAGACATGATACACAAAGAGATAGAGTTATATGTGGATGATGTCATAATCAAATCCAAGAAGAGTACAGATCATATAACAGACTTGAGGAAATTTTTTGATCGGCTTCGAAGGTATAATTTGAAATTGAATCCCGTAAAATATGCCATCGGGGTCTCCGTAGGAAAGTTATTAGGGTTCATCGTCAGCCACCGAGGAATTGGGTTAGACCCATCAAAGGTCAAGACTATCCAGGATTTGCCACCTCCAAAGAACAAGAAAGACATGATGAGCTTCTTGGGACGTCTTAATTGCATCAGCAGCTTCATAGCACAATCGACCGTGATCTGTGAGCTGATTTTCAAAATGTTAAAGAAGGATGCCGCAACCAATTGGACTGAAGACTGCTAGAAAGCTTTTGACAGAATCAAAGAATATTTGTCCACATCGCCAGTCCTGGTCCTGCCAGAACCTGGTAGACCACTGCTACTCTATCTCTCCTTATTAGATGAGGCTTTAGGTTGTGTCTTGGGACAACACGACGAGACGGGAAGGAAAGAACAGGCCATATACTATTTGAGTAAGAAGTTCACACCCTACGAAGCACGATATTCTTTACTGGAACGCACCTGCTGTTCCTTGACCTGGATAGTCCAGAAACGGAGGCACTACTTCTGTGCCTATACCACATATTTCATATCAAGGATGGACCCTGTGAAGTACATTTTCTAGAAACCCATGCCTACAGGGAAGCTGGCAAAATGGCAAATATTGTTGAGTGAGTTTGACATCATCTATGTAACTCAGAAGGTAGTCAAGGGACAGGCATTAGCAGATCATCTTGTGGAAAATCCTATAGGAGGAGAATACGAACCACTAAAAATGTATTTTCCTGATGAAGAAGTATCATTCGTATGAGAAGATATCGCCGAAGCTTACAACGGGTGGAGAATGTTTTTCGATGGAGCCGCAAACTTCAAAGGAGTGGGTATTGGAGCCGTTTTGGTGTCAGAAACAGGTCAACATTATCTAGTATCCGCAAAACTCAGATTTCCGTGCACCAATTATTTGGCAGAATATGAGGCTTGCATATTGGGGCTCAATTTGGCCGTTGACATGAATATCCAGGAATTACTGGTAATTGGTGATTCACATCTGCTGGTACATCAGGTGCAGGGAGAATTGGCTACAAAGAATACCAAGATATTACCATATCTATATCCTGTGCAAGAGATGATGAAGAGGTTCACGAAGATAGAGTTCCGACATATCCCGAGAATCCAGAATGAGTTCGCAGATGCATTGGCCACTTTGTCCTACATGATACAGCATCCAGACAAGAATTTCATCGACCCCATTCCGGTAAGGATTCATAATCAGCCGGCTTACTGCGCTCATGTTGAAGAAGAAGCAGATGGGAATCCATGGTTCCATGATATCAAAGAGTACTTGGCAAAAGGAGAGTACCCAGAGCATGCAAATCATACTAAAAAATGCACGTTCCAAAGATTGTCCAACCATTTCTTCCAAAGTAAAGGGATTATGTACAGAAGGACTCCAGACTTAGGATTATTACAGTGTGTTAACGCCAAGGAAGATTCCAAATTGCTCGAGGAGATACACTCTGGAACCTGCGGTCCACATATGAATGGTTTCGTCCTAGCCAAGAAGATACTCAGAGCCGGATACTTTTGGATGACTATGGAAACAGACTGCATCCGGTATGTCCAGAAATGTCATCAGTGCCAGATACACACAGATATGACACGGATACCTCCAAATGAACTTAATGCAACAAGCGCACTTTGGCCTTTTGCCGCTTGGGGAATGGAACATCATTGGACCAATCGAGCCTGCCGCTTCAAACGGGCACAGGTTCATTCTAGTGGCCATCGACTATTTCACAAAGTGGGTTGCAGCTGCATCTTACAAAGCTGTAACCAAGAAAGTCGTCGCAGACTTTGTCAGGGATCGTATTGTTTGCCAATTCGGGGTTCCAGAATCCATCATCACTGACAATGCCGCCAATCTCAACAGTGATCTAATGAAAGCCATGTGCGAAACTTTCAAAATCAAGCACAAAAACTCCACAGCATACCGACCCTAGATGAATAAAGCCGTGGAGGCCGCTAACAAGAATATCAAGAAGATACTAAGGAAGATGGTAGAGAATCACAAACAGTGGCATGAGAAGTTACCATTCGCCTTATTAGGATACCGTACCACAGTTCGCACATCAACTGGGGCAACTCCTTATCTATTGGTCTACGGTACTGAAGCCATCATCCCCACCGAGGTAGAAATTCCTTCTTTAAGAATCATACAAGAAGCTGAACTCAGTGATGCAGAATGGATAAGGAGCCGCTACGAGAAATTAGCTCTCATTGACGGGAAAAGAATGAATGCAGTGTGTCATGGTCATATTTATCAGAACGGAATGTCCAGAGCTTTCAACAAAAGGGTCAAACCCAGACAGTTTGCACCAGGGCAGCTGGTGCTGAAACGGATCTTCCCACATCAGGATGAACCCAAAGGAAACTTCTCACCCAACTGGCAAGGATCTTATATGGTTCACAGGGTACTAACAGGAGCAGCACTCGTACTCGCAGAGATGATGGAGAAATTTGGCCAAAGCCTATCAATTTAGACGCAGTCAAAAGATACTATGTCTAAACCTTTTTGCATTTCTTCATATGATGTAATTGAACTACGCTTGACCTGATTCTCGTTTAAGAAAGGATACGTAGGCAGCCATGTGGGTTCGATCACAATGCAATACAATTTCCATTTTCCCCATAATTGGAAACTGGGGGCAGAATTTTGAGGACCCTCAAAATTCTGAAGCAAGTTCAGCCAACGGCACTGTATGCGAAATAGCCAGAAGTTTGTCTAGATAACTAGGGCAGATCTACGGCGAGAAGGTTGCAATGTCTCTAATAATGTCACAGTTACTGGTTCATCTAATCGATTTTTAAACGCATATTATTGTGTTTAATAACTATGCATACGTATTTTTCAAAAATTCTTTTTTAGCCAAATGCTACCCATGGTAACTCGAACAAGACTCTTGGTGCAGAGCGGAGCAAAGCAAGTAGACAAAGGCACAAACCAACCTCCCCCTCAAAACTAACGATTTTTCTTTGAATGCAGGAATAAGAGATAGTCGCCAGTACGTGCGCACCCTAGAATCACTGTCTTCATAACAACAAAGCTACCGAACTCATCTCCAGCTAAGAAATACTCCGCTATCACTTATTATCTATTCATTGCATGAGACTGAGCATTGTCTCAAGACTTGCATGAGGCTAAGACCTGCCTCTTCAACTACATAAGGCTAAGCATTTCCTTCCAATTGCATGAGGCTAAACACTGTCTCAAACTTGCATGAGGCTAAGACCTGCCTCCTCAACTGCATAAGGCTAAGCATTGCCTTCCATTTGCATAAGACTAAGAATTGTCTCCATCCTGCATGAGGCTAAGCCCTGCCTCCTCAACTGCATAAGGCTAAGCATTGCCTTCCACTTGCATGAGACTAAGCATTGTCTCCATCCTGCATGAGGCTAAGCCCTGCCTCCTCAACTGCATAAGGCTAAGCATTGCCTTCCATTTGCATGAGACTAAGCATTGTCTCCATCCTGCATGAGGCTAAGCCCTGCCTCCTCAACTGCTTAAGGCTAAGCATTGCCTTCCATTTGCATGAGACTAAGCATTGTCTCTAATCTTGCATGAGGCTAAGCCCTGCCTCCTCAACTACATAAGGCTAAGAATTGCCTTTCCCTTGCATGATACCAAGCACTGTCTCCATTTTGCATTAGGCTAAGCCCTGCCTCCTCAACTGCACAAGGCTAAGCATTGCCTTCTCATTGCATGAGACTAAGCATTGTCTCTCCTTGCATAACCACAAATGTTGCTCTGCTCCAAACCTTGCATTATTCTCTTCTCTCGGGACTAAGCTCTGGTCCCGACTCTACACAGGACTAAGCTCTGTCTTGTTTTATCTCAAGCATCATATCTCTGGATCTCATGGGTTGATACGTAGCCAATTTGTCCGAAGGCATCATCCTCATATCCGGGAGACACCATGCCATGGCCTGAGGATCTCTTAATCTTTCACATCATTATTCNTGACTCTACACAAGACTAAGCTCTGTCTTGTTTTATCTCAAGCATCATATCTCTATATCTCATGGGCTGATACATAGCCAATTTATCCGAAGGCGTCATAGTCCGAAAGCATCATTTTCATAGCCGGGAGACACCATGCCATGGCCTGAGGATCTCTTAATCTTTCACATCATTATTCAAAGGCATCATGGTTCAGAGGTGCCATCTTCATAGCACGAGAACATCATTTCATAGCCTGCGAATCCTTTATCGCACAATTCATGGCCCGGGACATCATGGTCTAAGGACGTCATCCTCACCGTCCAAATATGATCTCCATGGTCCAAATAGAATTTACATCATGTTTAAATGTATGCGATAATCTGTATGCATGCATTGTATTCTGAGTTTGCAGGTAATCCGGGAAGTAACCATTCTCATAACGGGAGCAATCTTCGCTCCAGTTTCCATTCAATGTCCATATCCTTCAATTATTTCAAACGTAAAAAATCACCCTACCCTCTCAAATATCCATAACCATTCTCAGACTCATCCATTCCCAATCCTGATATTGTCTTATCCAGAATATCTTTTCCGTTCTTACAATAACCCCATCGGTTTATTCTACCATTTGATCCGAAACTACACATGGGATGATTCCTGTAAAACCAGGGATATGTAGGCAGCTCAAAGACCATGGTCCAGCCAATATCTTTTTAAATCACCCCATTCGGTCAAAATTGATCATTATTTCTTTACCCGATAACTCTTTTATCCTTTTCGGGTAAAGAGGGGCAGCTGTTGATATCCAATATTTTCCTCATATTTTAAAAAAATATATATACTTTTTCAAAATAGTACATATTCATCATCATTTGATTTACAAGCATATACAAGTATTTTCATAATTTTTAAAGTCTTTAAATCAATTTATTTTCGTATTGTATTATATAAATATTCAATAATTATCCTCCAAATTATTTTATGATGATTTAATCATCTAAACTTATCATTTACACCAATATGAGGTCTAAATATTTTCAGGGCCATTTCTTATAATTACATTTTGCATTTTTCTAGGGGCCAAATTGCACATTTTGCAATAATAGCTCATATGCATGTATAATTACATTATTTATGCAGAAAATAACTTTTTATATTTTTATAATGTTAAATATTTATTTTTAAATATTTTCATGCATAGATGATAATTTTGATATTTATTAATTACTTTTATAAATTATTTATTTATTAAACATTGGGTATTTAAAATCTAGCCCTAAATTCCTTTTAATTTCGGACCTAACTACCCAATCCCAGCCCAATAACTCTTGAGCCCAGACCAATTAACCCAACCCCATACTCGGTCGTGACCTATTTTACTAACCCGACCCAAAACCCCCGACTAATCGTGGCCGTTGATCTCTGAGATCAATGGCCCACGTTACACCTTCCCCTTTAACTATAACTAAACCCATAACCCTAATCATTCTACACCACCCCGCCGCCCTGTAACCTTCTCGTCTCTCATCTCTCATGAACCCTAGCCCGCCGCCTCTCCAAATCCTCCCCTAATCCCATTCCTAATGGGATTTTCTTCCCATTTACTTACCATTTCGACATATTTCCTTTATTGGTTGATTCTTTACGGTATTACTAAGTACTTGACTAAACATGGCAAGTAACCCGCTTTGATTCATTTCAAATCTATGTTTGTCTCTTGAATTTGGATAACCTTGAGTCCAAACACGTTATTTTGTAACTATTCTCTCCTATCTCGTTGATTCGTACTTAACCCTAAGGTTATGGTTTACAGATTTTCTTTGATTCGAACCTAAATTGGTTCAAACTTTAATATTAAGTACTATCTCGTCTATATTCGCCTTATTATGTATGAATCTATTTCTGCCGATTATTTTTACTTGCCCTAAATTAGGGTTTCAGATCCTTTTTATTTGAACCAAATCTGGTTCGGTTATGTGTTTTGTGAATAATATACATGACTATGTTTATTTTATACAATATGTGATTCTTTGCCTTTATTTTCTGCCGATTTTGTGGAGTTTACCTAAAAACTAGGGTTTCAAAATTTTTCTTCTTTACTGATTGTTCGAATTAATTATATTTCCGTATTCCGTATTTATGTGTTCAGTTCCTACACTATAAAACCCCCTCCCTACTCCACTTTGAAACAGTTTAAAAAAATCATTAAAAAAGAAAAGCTATAAAACTAGGGCTATACATTTTTCATTCTTGAAGAAACTTGTTCTGTATTTTTGATTCCTGGCCGGCTGAAAGCCAAGGCTAGAAATTGCTAAGTTCTTGCTTTGTTTGGTTATACTCACAATACTGTTGGATTTCCTTCTTCCCTATTTCATCTTAACTGGTGAGTTGTCATATCTCTGCCATTTCATTCTGATTATTTTTTTAATGTGCTACTTCAATTAGACTATGTTATCCTAAATGCTATGTCATTTGTAGTTTGAGACATGTTTAAATCTACTTTGAGTTTTGTTAGTTCGATTCTGCTTAACCTATATGTCACTGATAGCAATCTCTTGAAGTTTAAGTTTGTTATTATCTTGCTCTTTGAACATGTTCTCATATCTCCTGCTATAGAATAGTTAACTAGGTATAGATGTCTTCCTTAATAGGATAGCAAGTCTGTTTCTGAGTGCATCATAATGTGGCATGTTTGACTTTATCTATTTTGACACCGCCTAGTAACTGCCCTAATTAGTTCCTAACATGTCCTGATCTGTTGCTAATTGATTTCTTCTTATGACACAAATTTCTGCACTTAACTTAATCTGGATCCCGCTTTATCATTATAAATTTGTCTTATGACTATTCTTGTTAGCATGTGATTGAGTTTATTTCCTGAAACTTGACTAAGTCTGCATAGGTTCAAGCATGCCTGTTATTTGTGTGTATATGCTCAATTTGGATTTTGTCCTTCAGTGAAATACCTTGGCTCTATTTTATTCCTCTACTATCTGATCCTTCTGAATTCTTACTCTTTGCTGGCTGAAAGCTAAGGCAATTTAGGTTCTATCCCTTGGTCTCCCTAGTGTGAGCATTACTCAGGGTTCATATGAGACCCTCGTGAACTCTGACACACTAGGATTTGGTCCCTAATCTTCTTTGAACTGTTCTGATCATTCTTCTCTAGTGTGAGCATTGCCCTGGGTTCTTGAAGCCCTTGAGAACTCTGACACACTAGAGATTTGGGTTTGTATGCTTATACTTAAAATATGGGTGAATCATTCACTATAGGTTATTGTGTATCTATAAACATGGGCTTTTGGAACTTCTGTGAGTTGAAGGCCTGGCCTGGCCAGGTGTATTTGGGCATATTGTAGGCTCCCTATAGTTTTTTATACTTTGTAATTCATTCATTCAATTCTGGTCTGTAATAATTATTTGTAATAACGATTAGGGTATTAGTAATTTGTTTTTTAGTAAATCCACTAGGCAGTGTGCCTAGGGCTAGTTTTTATATATATAATAAAATAAAACAAAGTAGCATGGTGTCTTACGATGAGTAAGACAATAATATATGTGCATTACACAGATCCTATTATCAACTTTGAGCTTGTGAGGCCCAAAATTGATATTACAATATGATCTCATAAGAATATGAAAAATAAGGACTAATATATGTATAAAAACTAGCCTATTACAAACATAGCCATGTACTGCATTGTCACGCATTTGTTCTCCATTGTTGCCTGTTCTATTGTGGTTTTCAAATGTGATGATTTCCTTTGTATTTGCATGTGTTGGCTGATTATATGATCTGTATTCATTGATCTTTGCATCTTCAAGATTCCAAATATGGCTATCTGCTCCTGCTGTGCATACTGTCCAGAGCCAAACTTATGTGCTGACCTTGCCTTTTCTCGTCCATAATTCAAGAGTTATCCATGAGTGAAACTATGATTTTCCTGCTCTGTTGTGTTCCTTGTATATCTTACTAGCCGTATGAGATGAGCTTCTTGATGTATCATAATGCATAGCCTCCAAAAATCCAGTTGGAAAATGCTGCCTCGATAATGAATAACTGGACTCTTTATGGCTATTTCTAGCTCTTGTGACCTTCATTATCATGCTTGTTCCTTCCCCAGCTTGCCCTCAAGTGGAATGAGTACGAAGTACTAATACCACCACTTGGAAGTTGGGCCAAAGGAATGGCATAATTACAGTAATGTTTCCTGCATCTTTGCACCATCTGTGATCATGTGTGTAGTTGTTCCTTTTGTAAGTACATGCGTGTGGATCCAAATACCACTGCTGCATATTTCTGGGAAGCCTATTCCTATGTTCCCAATCTGGTGCATTGCTCTTGTATATGCCATGATGAATATTTCCTTTATTTTCTGTAGCATTACTCTCTATTTGAATTGGAAACCTTTGTCTCCCAAATGTGTTGCTTCCTTTACTGAACACTGACCAACTGTGTGGTCTCTTCGACTTCATGCTTGTGATTATCATATTAACTCCTTCAAAGGAATGAGCACTAGGTGCTACTACCACCCACTGAATTCGTATAATATAAAAAGGCATGAAAACAATACCTTTTCCTGCAAAACAGAAAAAAGAGTTAGTAAAGAATGAGCTCAGCATATCCTCCTCCCTAAGGATTTGAATATGCAGCTCCAATGATCTATCCTGTCCCTTGCTCTTCATTACATCCCTAATCCTTATAGGTAACTTTGTCCAGCTGTTAATGATCCATTGAACAACATTCCCACACATATGTCTCCTCAAATGAGCTATGCTTTCGATGTGCTCATATCTGAATCTTTCCATTTTTCCTGGTATTTTTTGTGCTTTCCATTGCTGACATGTATCCATCCTTGTGCAACTATCTTCCTTTGTCTTTGAGGTATTAGGATGCAGTTGATCATTTTGTAGTAACACCTCATTTTATCTTGATTCATACCATAAGGAATCTCTTGCATCAGTTGTAGGCAGTAGTGTATTGCTGCTTGAAAGAATGTCTTTGCCTATTCTTAATTTCCTCCTGTTGGATTGAGTGCATTGCACTAATACCACCAACTGAGATTCCATTAAAAAAAAGAGCCAAGACATATCACCTTCACCTGCAAAATAGAAAAAAATGTTAGTGAAAAATAAACTCATCATGCTCTCCTCCTCATGGATTTGAACACGATGATCAGCTGCGTATGCCCCTGCTAACACCTTGTTCCTGCTCATATTACTCATTTTCTCCCCATTTTCTAATCTCTTGCAACCTTCACTCTTATGTATGGATATTGTAGCTTATCACTATTCACAATCTTCCTCCCCTTGACATCAAGCTCCCAAAAACTATGACACTCCAAAGGACCTGTGTCAATAGTATAATTTGCAATGTGGTTTGCTAGTTGATTACCCTCTCTGAGTGTGTGTGAAATCTGCAAATTACATCTGCCCATTAATTCCTTTATCTCTTCCTCTTCTGCAGCAGCTATCCATGGTATATCCCACACCCATTGAATCACATTTTTACCAACATCGAGTCTGTGTGAAGATCAATCAGTATATAATCATGGTTCACACAGAACTTCAAAGCTTCCAAAATAGCCTTCACCTCAGCTTCTGTATTTGTTCCTTCTTGGATTTCTTTGCCACAAGCATAGACTACATTTCCTTCCTCATTTCTCAACACATAACCAATTGAGCTTCTTCCTGGATTGCCCCTATATACACCATCTATATTTACTTTTATCCAACTCTGCTCAGGAAGTTCCCATAGAACTTTAGTGTATTTCAACTTAGGTGTATTCTGCTCCATCATGGTTATTAAGTATGGCCATTTGTGTGGGCTATTCTGTAGGCTTGGCTTCCTAAATTTCACCAATGATTGAACCATTATTGAAATCTGATATATAACTCTATTGATAGAAACAAGATCCCCATACTTATAGCCATTTCTCCTTTTCCATAATTCCCACACTATGATCGATGGTAGAGCTTGAATGATTGGTTTCAACTTTGGAACTGTCTGCAAAGTTCAGCATCTCACAATCGCTTGATGGAAAGTCAATCCATCCATATTAATACCTGCAGCTGTTAAAAAGTAATTCCATACCTTTCTGGCAGCATACGAAGGGAAGAACAGGTGTGTCATCGTCTCTTCTTGTGGCAGCACACAACACCAACATTTGGAAGCCATTAAATAGCCCAACCTTTTGAAGAAATCATCCAATGGCAACTTCTTTTTCCAAATCTTCCACATGAAGAATGAAACTTTGAATGGCAGCCCCTTTATCCACATATTCACATATGCATTACTTGGATCTCTTCTTCTCCTCACATAATCCCAAGCTGACTTAGCACTAAACTCACCTCTTGGTTCCAGTTTCCACACAGGTTTGTCCAACATTCCATCTTGAATTGGCTTCACTTGCTGCTGGATATACTCAGCTAAATCTGCTAGTAATAATTAGTTAAGCAGTACTGTATTCCATCTATTTCCCTGCACCACCTCATACACGATCCGTATGGACTTATCACAGAAAAAATCAGGTGGAGTGACAAAGTATAGAGCACCTAGACCTGTCCAATTATCGAACCAAAACAGTGATGCACCCATTTTTGGTTGCCATGCTATTTGATGCTCTACACTGTCCCTACACTCGAGCATTTTCCTCCACACATGTGATCCATTTCTCCAAGGAACAACGATAGTATTCAACTTTTTACAGTATTTTTGACTTAAAAATGAACTCCACAATGAAGGCTTTGTTCTAAAATTCCACCAAAGTTTGCAAAATAAATCCTTAGACACATCGTTTAATGATCTAAAACCTATTCCTCCTTCATCACATTGTAAGCATAGATTATCCCATGATGCCCAATGTCTACTCCTTCCATCAACAGAATTGCTCCAAACAAATCTTGCCAACAGTTTATGTATTCTACTAATTACAAAAGCTGGAGCATTAATAGCAGATAGTAAGTGTATGGGCACACTCTGTAGGACACGAGAGATAAGTACTGCTCGAACCCCTATCGATAAAAGTTTTCCTTTCCACGACTGAATTTTATCTAGGATTCTATTGATTAATCCTTGATAATATTCCAGTTTTCTTCTTGCATAGAAAATGGGGAATCCTAAATAAGTGAAAGGAAAATCTTGTCTGCATATTCCAGTTACGCACTCGACCTTCCTTATCACTAATTCATCAGTGAGATGATACAAATATACAACTGATTTTGATTTGTTAATGAGCTGACCAGAAGCTGCCTCATATGCTGCCAGAACTTCCATTATTAACCGTAATGAAGTTTCATCATAGGAGGAAAAAATAATCGTATCATCTGCATACGACAAATGATTTATCTTAAGACTCCATTTTGGTAAACTATAGTGACAGAAGTATAGATTCTGATGAAGTGAGTTCAATCCTCTCGACAAAGTTTCTGTTGCAATGATGAACAAGGAAGGTGATAATGGATCACCCTGCTTAACTCCCCTTGTCGATTTGAAAAAGCCATAAGGCTATCCATTCGAAAAAACAGAATACCAGTTATTGGATATAGTCCCAAAAATTAAACCATTAAACCTCTCATTAAAGCCCATTCTTCTCATAACTTTCATTAAGAATATCCATGATAGTCGATCATATGTTTTCATCATGTTCAGCTTGATAATTACATTGGGACCTGCCTTAATTCTTAACCTAATGTCTTTGACTATCTCCTGCGTAAGCAGGACATTTTCTACAATATTTGACCTTTGATAAATCCTGCTTGTTCATCTGAGATGATATTAGGAAGCAAAATAACCAACCTTTCATGAATTACTAGAGAGAAAACCTTGTTTATAAAGTTACTAAGACTTATTGGTCGCATATCTGAAAAAGTCTTAATGTACTTCTTCTTAAGTAACAACACTAGGTTAGTATGTTCAATGAACCTAGGTAGTTCCTGTCCAGAAAAGAAGGCCTTCACCATTTCAACCACATTAGTTCCAACTATATCCCAACATGTATGAAACAATTGGCCATTAAACCCATCCGGACCTCCAGTACTATCAGCATTGAGTCCAAATACTGCATGCTTTACTTCTTCCTCTG
Source organism: Nicotiana otophora (assembly GCA_000715115.1). Lineage (NCBI taxonomy): Eukaryota > Viridiplantae > Streptophyta > Magnoliopsida > Solanales > Solanaceae > Nicotiana > Nicotiana otophora. The sequence goes on from AWOL01S0053698.1 coordinate 61,002, forward strand.
TAGGTTCCTTAATTAGTTCCTGGTTCTGCTTTATGTTGATCATGCAAGGTACATAATTAATTATTCCAAAATCAGTAGGTACCTTATTTTCATGGAATTGTTTTGACAAAAGTTCGCTGCTTCCTCTGCCATTCCAGTAGCATCTTCAATCCAGTTTCCTTCACTATCTTGTATTCTTTTCAATTGTAACCGCTTCCTTTTCCCATTGACACGTGCATGAAAAAATTTGGTATTTCTGTCACCTTCATTAAACCAAGTCATGCCATATTTCTTCTTCCAAAACTGCTCCTCAAATGTTAAGTACCTAAACAATTCTGCCTGTACTTTATGCAATCTTTCCCTATTTTGCAAAGTAGGCATGAGCTCAAATTGTGCTTCATGGACTTTTACCACCTCCTCTAGACTTGAGATCTTTTGGAATATATTACCATATGTTGCCCTACTCCATGTTGACAAAGCCTTCTTCAATGTTTTAAGCTTGTGATTGAATAGGATAAAAGGATTAGCATAACAATCTGCTTGCCAATTCTCCCTTATCACTGATTTGAAGGATTCATGCTTTGTCCAAAAGGATAGAAATCTGAAACTCCTTTTAATCTGGACAGCATCTAGATTACATGTGATTAGCAATGGATGGTGATCAAATCCAATTTTTGGTAGGTGTTCAACTTCCACTCCTGGCCATAGTTGCTGCATCTCCATATTTGCAAAACATCTATCCAAACTCTTGAAAATGCAGTCTTGTTCAGCTCTTCCATTCCACCAAGTGTAGATACTTCATTTGAACCCCAAATATGTCAAGTTACAGGTATTCATACAATGCCTAAAGTCATCTACTTCATTCAATGAGACAGGCAGGCCTTCAAACTTTTCCTCCTAGGCAAAAAAGGTCTCTTATGTGGCCAAAGTACCGAAAATATGGAGTTCTGTGAACATTATGTGTTCGGGAAACAGAAAAGAGTCAGCTTCAAATCTCCAGTGATTCATAAAATAAAAGGTACTTTAGATTACATTCATTCAGACCTTTGGGGTCCTTCACGTACTCCAACAAAAGGTGGTGCCAGGTATATATTAACTTTCATTGATGATTATTCAAGGAAAGTTTGGGTTTATTTCCTGAAAAATAAAAGTGATGTTTTCTTAAATTTCAAACAATGGAAAGTTTTGATTGAGAAGCAAACAGGAAAACAGGTTAAGCGGCTTAGAACGGATAATGGCTTGGAATTTTGTAATGATGAATTCAACGAAGTTTGCAAGAATGAAGGAATTGCTCGACATCGTACTGTGAGAATGACACCTCAGCAAAATGGTATGGCAGAAAGGATGAATAGAACTCTTTTGGAAAGGGCTCATTGCATAATTTCAAATGCTGGGTAGTGGGTTTACATTTTTTTTGAACACTTGCATGAGAATGGGTAGAAATCCTGCCTATAAGTGTTTACTTCGCTCATTTTGACATTGTATGTTAGATAATGTGCCTATAAGTGCTTACTTTGCTCATTTTGCTATTGTGTTAGATAACCTGCATATAGGTGTTTACTTTATTCAAATACATTCTGCTATCATGTGTTAGATAACCTGCCTATAGGTGTTCACTTTACTCAAATAAGCTTTGTGGCTAACCTGCCTATTCTGCTTTTTAGATACCATGCATATAGGGAATAAAATAATCAAAGTTCAATTTGCATTGCAACATATTCATTAGGCATCATGACCATAGGGTCATTTATAAATCTGCATTTTTAGAAGTCATGCCCATAGGGTTCTTAATTGATTGATATGCTATTTTCATACTTTCTCATTTAGTATATAAGAACTAAAACCAGTTTCCATCATCAAGGGTAGGAATCATGTCTATAGGGTAATCACTATCTGTGTTAAGCACTAAAAGCAGGTTTTAAAACGCTGCCTCATTGAACGCCAATAGAAAGCATGCCTATAGGAACAACGGAGTAATTCTGAATATGTCTCGTGTTTATTACTGCCAAATACTGAGTAAATCACCTAGATAGCATGTTTATAGGCTTCAACCGCTTATACTTATAATCAGTATACAACTATACAGTCACTAAGCAATTACTTTGCATAACTGCTCGCATGATTAAAATCCAGAATCATATGGAAATAATGTCTATAGGACCTAAGGACTTTAGTTGAAACTGTCAAAATGCCTAATTTGTTTGCGTGCATTTGCTGCCTAAGTGTGGAGGCTAATTTGAGCCCTTATTTGCTTTACATGAAAGTCCAATTTGTTTTTTATGTCGCCTAGTTTTTATCATTTTTGAGCAACCTAAGTTAGGTCTAGAACCATCCAAAATAGAGGTCCAAGTGCCTCCTGGGCCATAGGCAAGGGACGAGTAGTGCACACATAGGGTACGATTTTGAATTGATTTGAGCGTTTTAGGTAAATAACTTAAAGATAGTAATCGGGTAGCAGGAGATGATAGTCTGTGCCCGCTGAATAATATAAGTAACACCCCCGTCTTGGGGAAGTTGCTAAGTGTTATTTATGTTGCATGGGGTGATCCTTTAGGCTAAAAAACTTAGGACCCCCCATTCTTGTTACACATGATTTGAGTTCGGCCGGGACCCACCATTGTGGACCTCGAGGAGTGCTTAACACCTTCTCCTCGAGGTAATTTGAGCCCTTACCCGATCTTTGGTGATGCAAACTAGTAAACCCGAGTCATTTGCAATAGGTGCCCTAACGTACCTCAATCCATTAGGTGGCGACTCTCTTTCAATAACCCCTCCATCTCTTTTTAAAAAGAGTTATCCACGTCGAAACCCGATTTTCGCGAGAAGAATGGGGCGCGATAGTTATTAGATTCATGTATCTTGGTTTTACTTTATATGATGAGCTTATAGCATTTCAGTTGTGGTGGTGCTTGGTGAACTTGCAATACGGTTCTCTTTTTTGAGACATTTTTCCATTTTGGGTCCACGGATTGCATAGTTGTGCTTGAGTTGTATTGGTGTGGCATGTCTGTGGGATAGTTGTGTTTAATAATATATGGTCATTGGGCGTAGAATGGGTACTATCAGATTTTACTATGGTGTATTGGGAGGATAATATTGAAAGTCGTCTTAGAAAATGATTATGGTTCTAGTTGGGGCGAGAGATCTCCATGACTTGTTGATCTGATAAGGGGTTATGAGATTCCGCGTGTTTCTTTGATTATCAGCACTGTATGAAGGTTTTGGAACGAGGTTTTGTTTGATATGGGGTATAATACCAGTACGAGGTTGGTTTTGAGTAGTTACTGTGATCGAGAATGGTGCTGCAAGTATGTGAGTTGTGTAGTATGTTATGCGATTATATCTGGGGTTATGGTTATGGCTTGATATAGCTTGTTCAGATTTATATAATGTGTAGATGTGAGATTCGTGTCTTGAAAACAATTATGGATGTTGTAAATTTGGTTTCTAAGTTTTACGGACTACAGTTAAAGTAATGATCTTCAATTATGTTGTATTGTCAGGCCTACATGAAATACGGTGGCGTGGGATCACCCATGGGTATGTGCGTTGTAAGGTAGAATAGTGATTTGATGGCTTGGAAACAACTCTTGGCACGTTCGAGGACGAACGAATGTTTAAGTGGGGGAGAATGTAACGACCCGACCGATTATTTTAAGCATTTACGCTCCTTTCTACTATTTGAAGTTTTGAATAGCTTCATACGATGTATTATGACTTGTGTGAATTGTCGGTTTTGGTTTTCAGGTATTTCGGAGTTGGTTTGGAAGAATGAAATTCAAAGTTTAAAGTTTAAGTTGAAAAGGTTGATTGGATATTGACTTATGTGTAAACGACCCTAGAATTGAGTTTTGGCGATTCCAATAGCTCCGTATGGTGATTTTGGACTTAGGAGCATATCCGAAAAATTAGTTGGAGGCTCGTAGCTAAATTAGGCTTGAAATGGCTAAACTAGAAATTTAAGTTTAAAATTTTGACTGGGGAGTTGACTTTTTAATATCGGGGGCGAAATCCGATTCTGGAAATTGGAATAGGTCAGTTATGTCATTTATGACTTGTGTGCAAAATTTGAGGTCAATTAGACTTGATTTGATAGGTTTCGGCATCGAATGTAGAAGTTGGAATTTCTTAGTTTCATTAGGCTTGATTTGGGGAGCAATTCGTGTTTTTAGCGTTGTTTTATGTGATTTGAAGCCTCGACTAAGTTCTTATGATATTTTAGGACTTGTTGGTATATTTGGTCGGGGTCCCGGGGGCCTTGGGTGTGTTTCGGGTATGTTTCGGGTGTTATCGGATCATTTTGGGCTACTTTGGTTGCTGGATTTCTTATGTCTGGTGTTTTCTTCGCGTTCGCGAGGAGCCTCTCGCGTTCGCGAAGAAGGATTTTGCTTATGGGACTTTGTTCTTCGCGTTCGCGAAGAAACTCTTACGTTCGTGAAGAAGGAATTCCTATTGTGCGTCATCTGACTTTGGAAGCTTATATCTCACAATCTATAAGGAATCTAGAGATGATCAAAAAATAAAAGTTGTAGCCCTTGGTGTCTAGTTTTCAGAAAGTTAAACCATTTATGTGGTGTAAACAATGTTATGGTGGATAAACTACAGGCTGTATGGGAAGAGTTTGGAAATCTCTGCTGCACAGGGCTGACTTTGGAAGCTTATATCTCGCAATCCATAGGGAAGTGGGAGATGATCAACAAATGAAAGTTATAGCCCTTGATGTCTAGTTTCCGAAAAGTCAAACCATTTGTCATTTTGAGTTGTGTACATAATGTTGTTATGACCATTATACTAGAAGATATTTGATAAGAGTTTGGAAATGGCTTTGGAGAATTTTGTTCATCGCGAACGCGATGGGAGGCTCGCGAACGCGAAGAAGGAAGTCGGGGCAGTGTTATAAGTCCTCTATTTTGGACCTTTGAGCCATTATTTCGTATTTCTAGTTGGGAACCTCGATACTTAGCGATTTTGGAGAGGAATGTCATCACAAAACTTGGGGTAAGCATTCTTGACTCACTTGAGATTATATTTCATGGATTAATCTTCATTTTTGGTGTTAGATTATTGATTTTTCAAGAAGAAATCGGAAGAAATTTCTATAATTTTACAAAAT
>AWOL01S0053703.1:5744-24851 GCA_000715115.1 Nicotiana otophora
GATCAATTCGAGAGGATGAATAATTTCTCTTAATAATTAATTAATTTAAACAAAAATCAAGCATATGAGGTTTCCATCCTTTAATATTCTTATCTAACAATTCACAATATATATATATAATATATCAAATAATATTAGTTAAACAAAGAATACAACAAGTAATTCATGCTTTGAGTCCTAAACTACCCGGACTTTAGTATTAATAGTAGCTACGCACGGACTCTCGTCACCTGGTGCATACGTAGCCCCCACAATTAGCAACAATTATTACTTTAATTACCTAAGGGGTAATTTCCCCTTCACAAGATTAGACAAGAGACTTACCTCGTCTTGCTCCAATTTAATCTACTAGTAGGCCCTTTTCGCGATTATCCAACTTCGATTGGCTCGAATCTAACCAAAAATAATTCGATACAATCACTAAAATTTGTAGGAATCAATTCTATAAGAAAATACTACATTTTCAATAAAAATCCCGAAATAAATTAACATTTCGTTCGTGGGACCCATATCTTGGAATCTGGCGAAAGTTATAAAATCCGACAACCCATTCAATTACGAGTCCAACCATACCAGTTTTACTCAAATCCGATTCCGAATCGATACCGAAATCTTGAAAATTTATTTTTATGAGATTTCAAAATTTTCTCAAATTTCAATCTCAAAACACTAATTAAATGGTGAAAACAATGATATATTTGTGTATATAGACTAAATCCGAGTTAGAATCACTTACTCCAATGTTTTACCTTGAAAATCTATCCAAAATCGCCTATGCTCAAGCTCCAATTTGTTAAAAATGGCGAATGTGACGAATGCCCTCTTTTTATAAAACTGCCCAAACAACCTTCGGAACTGGGCCTCGAACGGGGCCTCGATCATGGCCCTCGAGCCTAGGCCTCGATCGTGGCTTCGATCACAGGCTCGATCCTGGACCTCGGTCATGGCCTTGATTATGGCATCGAGCCTGGTCATTGGATCATAGCCTCGATCATGGCATCGAGCCCGAGCCTTCGATGGTGACCCTCGATCTTGGGTCTCGATCCTGGCCCTCGAGCTGGACCTTCGATCGTGGCTTCGATACTGAGCCTCGTCCTTGGCTTCGCCTCAGGCCGTCGACCCTGGGCTCGATATCTGGGCTCGATCATAGCCCAAAATATCCAGCAGAAGGAAAAATTGCAGCACCTTTTTAAGTCCAACTTTTGATCCGTTAACCATCTGAAACTCACCCGAGGCCCTCGGGACCTCAATCAAATATACCAATAAGTCCTAAAACATCATGCGAACTTATTTGAAACCTCAAATCACCTAAAACGATGCTAAAACCACGAATTATGCTCTAATTCAAGCTTAATGAAACTTAGAATTTTTAACTTCTACATTCGATGTCGAAACCTATCAAATCAACTCCGATTGACCTCAAATTTTGCGCATAAGTCATAAATGACATAACAGAGCTATGAAAATTTTCAGAACCGGATTCCGACTCCGGTATCAAAAAGTCACCTCCCCGGTCAAACTTCCAAACTTAAATTATTGTTTTAGCCATTTCAAGCCTAATTTCACTAAGGACTTCTAAATAAAATTTCGATCATGCTCCTAAGTCCAAAATCATCATACGGAGCTGTTGGAATCATCAAAATTCCATTCCGGGGTCGTTTGCACATGATTCAACATACGGTCAGTATTTGAACTTAAACTTTTAATTTTTCATCAAAATTCCATATCTCGGGCTAGGGACCTCAGAATTTGATTCCGGGCATACGCCCAAGTCCCAAATCACGATACGGACCTACTGGAACTGTCAAAATACTAATCCGAGTCCGGTTTCTCAAAATATTGACCAAAGTCAACTCAGCTGAGTTCTAAAGCTCTAATTCACATTTTAATTCATTTTTTACGTAAAAACTTTCCGAAAAATTTTACGGACTGCGCACATAATTCGAGGAATGATAATTAGTACTTTCGAGGTCTTAGAACACATAATTAATTATTAAATTTAAAGATGACATTTTCAGTCATCACATTCTCCACCTCTAAAACAAACGTTCGTCCTCGAACAGGTTTAGAATTATATCTGAAGTGCTGAATAAGTGTGGATATCTGCTCCACATATTTTCCTCGGCCTCCCAAGTCGCTTCCTCGACTGGTTGGCCCCTCCACTGGACTTTTACTTCAGAAATCCTATTGGACCTCAACTGGCGAACCTATTTATCAACAATGGCAACTGGCTCCTCTTCATAACCCAAGCTATTATCTAGCTGAATAGTGCTGAAGTCTAACACATGTGATAGGTCGGCATGATACTTCCGGAGCATAGATACATGAAATACCGGATGAACTCCTGATAGGCTGGGAGGTAATGCAAGCTCATAAGCAACCTCTCCAACTCGTCTCAACACCTCCAATGGGCCTATAAACCTTGGGCTTTATTTAACTTTTTTCCCAAATCTCATGATTCCCTTCATCGGCAAAACCTTCAAAAGAACTTTTTCACCTACCATAAATGATAAATCACACGCTTTCTGATCCGCATAACTCTTCTGTCTGGACTGTGCTGTATGAAGTCGCTCTTGAATCAACTTTACCTTTTATAAGGCATCCTTCACCAAATAAGTACCATATAACTTAGCCTCACCGGGCTCAAACCAACCGATGGGCGAACGACATCACCGACCATATAAAGCCTCAAATGGAGCCATCTCGATGCTAGATTGGTAATTGTTATTATAAGCAAAATCGGCCACCAAAGGCAAGAAACGATCCTACTGACCTCCAAAGTCAATCACACATGCCCTGAGCATATCCTCCAAAATCTGAATTGTCCGCTTTGACTGTCCGTCGGTCTATGGATGAAAGGTTGTGCTGAGCTCTACACGGGTCCCCAATTCACTCTGTACTGCTCTCCAGAAATGTGAAGTAAACTGAGGGCCTCTATCTGATATGATAGAAATTTGCACACCGTGTAACCGAACTATCTCCTGAATATAAATCTGGGCAAACCTATCTGAAGTATATGTAGTCACAATAGGAATAAAATATGCCGACTTGGTCAACCTGTCAACAATGACCCAAACTGCATCAAACTTCCGCAAGGTCTGCGGCAACCCAACTACAAAGTTCTTAGTGATGCGTTCCCATTTCCACTCTGGTATAGTCATCTGCTGAAATAGGCCACCTGGCCTCTGGTACTCATATTTAACTTGCTGGCAATTTAGACACCTAGCTACATACTCAACTATGTCCTTTTTCATTCGCCTCCACCAATAATGTTGCCTCAAATCACAAGATAGCTTCGCAGCACCTGGATGAATAGAATACCGAGAACTATGTGCCTCCTCTAGGAACCTTTTCCTCAGTCCATCCACATTAGGAACACATAGACGATCCCGAAGTCGCAGAAAACCATCCGCTCCAATAGTAACTTCCTTGGCACCACCCCGTAGTACCGTTTCTCGAAGAACCATTAAGTGTGGATCAACATACTGGCGAGCCTTGATCTATTCAACTAGTGAAGATTGAGCTACAACACATGCAAGAACTCGGCTGGGCTCTGAAATGTCCAACTTCACAAGTCGGTTAGCCAAGGATTGAATATCCAAAGCTAATGGCCTCTCCTATGATAAATGGAAGCCAAACTACCCATAATCTCCGCCTTTCTACTCAAGGCGTCTGCAACCACATTTGCTTTGCCCGGATGATACAGGATAGTAATATCATAATCTTTTAGTAACTCAAGCCATCTGCGCTATCTCAGATTTAGGTCCCTTTGCTTGAACAAATGCTGCAAACTACGATGATTAGTGTAAACTTCACAAGACACCCCATAAAGATAATGCCTCCAAATCTTAAGAGCGTGAACAATCACAGCTAACTCCAAATTATGTACTGGATAATTCTTCTCGTGGGGCTTCAGCTAACGTGAATCATATGCAATAACTCGCCCTTCCTGCATCAATACACAACTCAAACCAACGCATGAAGCGTCATAATACACTGTATACATCCTCGAAATCGGAAGGCAACACTAAAACTGGTGTTGTAGTAAATGTTATTTTGAGCTTCTGAAAGCTCACCTCACAATGATCAGACCATTGAAACGGAGCACCCTTCTGGGTTAATTTGGTAAAAGCTACTGCAATAGATGAAAATCCATCCACGAACCGAAGATAATAACCTGCTAAACCTAAAACAAACTCCTGATCTCAGTCGCCGAAGTGGGACGATGCCAATTCTGAACTGCCTCAATCTTTTTGGGGTCAACCTCAATACCATCACCCAATACAATATGCCCCAAAAATGCTACAGACTCTAGCCAAAACTCACATTTAGAGAACTTAGCATATAACTTTTGTTCCCTCAATATTTGAAGCACTACTCTCATATGCTGCTCATGTTCCTCCTTACTGCGCGAGTAGATCAAAATGTCATCAATAAAGACAATGACAAACGAATCAATATATGGACTGAATACCCGGTTCATCAAATCCATAAACGCTGCCTGGGCGTTAGTTAAACCAAAGGACATCACCAGAAACTCATAATGACCATATCTAGTCCGAAAAGCAGTCTTCGGAACATCCGAATCCCGAATCTTTAACTGATGGTACCTTGACCTCAGGTCGATCTTAGAGAATACCCTAGCACCCTGCAACTGGTCAAATAGATCATCAATACGCGGCAACAGGTACTTGTTCTTAGTAGTGACTTTGTTCAATTGGCGATAATCAATACACATCCGCATTGTTCCATCCTTCTTCTTCACAAATAATACCGATGTACTCCAAGGCGATACTCAGTCTGATGAACCCTTTGGCTAGTAACTCCTCAGGTTGTTCTTTCAATTCTTTCGGAGACATGCGATATGGTGGGATAGATATAAGCTGGGTATCTGAAGCCAAGTCAATACAAAAATCAATATCACGATTAGGTGGCATACCTGGAAGATCTAAAGGAAATAAATCAGAGAATTCTCGAACTACAGGCACTGAATCAATAGCCGGAGTCTCTGCAGTAGTATCCCGAACATAGGCTAGATAAGCCAAACAACCCTTCTCAACCATGTGTTGAGTCTTTATAAAAGAAATAATTCGATTAAATGAACTAACAAGCGAACCCTTCCACTCCAGCTTAGGCAATGCTGGAATAGCTAAGGTAACAGTCTTGGCATGACAATCTAGAATAGCATGATATGGAAATAACTAGTCCATGCCCAGAATAATTTCAAAATCGGTCAGCTCAAGAGGAGATCTGCTTTAGTTTTATAACCACAGAATGTAATAATATAGGATCGGTAGATCCTGTCCTCCACCTCTTGGTGGTCGGACTACTGGTGGAGCAACTGGTGCAGTAATCATAGGCTACTGACTCTGATGCACTGGTCTACCCCGCAGTGTGGGGCAAAATCTCCGCATGTGAATGGGGTCCCCGCACTCGTAACAACTCTTCAGTGCGATGGGCTACTGACTAAAAGTCTGGCCCTAGTGACCTGAATACCCACTAGAAGAATCCTGAATAGCTGGTGGGCGATAAGAACTCTCTGGTATAGCGCTGAGATAGGGTCACACTGGAGCATCTCGAGGAGGCGGTGGTGCTGGATATGGGGGCCTGCTGGACTGCCCTCTCACGAACTGACCTCTACCTCCAGACGGAGCACCTCTAAACTCTCTAGAATACCTAAACCGCTTATCTCTCTTAACCTGCTCTTGGCTCCGCTGACGTACACCCTCAATCCTGCGGGCTATCTCTACGACTAGCTCATAAGAAGTACCCATCTCAACCTCTCGAGCCATAGTGGCCTGAATGCCAGTCTGTAAAACCGCAACAAACCTTCGCACTCTCTCCGCCTCAGTAGGGAGTAACATAAGTGCATGGCGAGATAACTCAGAAAACCTCGCCTCATAATCGGTCACTGACATCTGACCCGGCTGGAGCTGCTCAAACTGAAACCTCAACTCTTCCCTCTGAGAGGGTGGAATATACTTGTCCAGGAAGATATGGGTAAACCTGTCCCAAGTTATCCAACCATACCAGTTTCACTCAAATTCGACTCCGAATCGATACTGAAATCTCGAAAATTCGTTTCTCTGAGATTTCACAATTTTCTCAAATTTCAATCTCAAAACACTAATTAAATGGTGGAAATAATGATATATTTGTGTATATAGACTAAATCCGAGTTAGAATCACTTACTTCAATGTCTTTCCTTGAAAATCTATCCAAAATCGCCTTTGCTCAAGCTTCAATTTATTAAAAATGGCGAATGGGACGAATGCCCTCTTTTTATAAAACTGCCCAGACAGCCTTCAGAACTGGGCCTCGAACGGGGCCTCGATCGTGGCTTCGATCATGGCCCTCGAGGCTAGGCCTCGATCGTGGCTTTGATCATAGGCTCGAGCCTGGACCTCGATCATGGCCTCGATTATAGCATCGAGCCTGGTCCTTGGATCATAGCCTCGATCATGGCATCGAGCCTGAGGCTTCGATTGTGACCCTCGATCTTGGGTCTCGATCCTGGCCCTCGAGCTGGACCTTCGATCGTGGCTTCGATACTGAGCCTCGTCCCTGGATTTGCCTCAGGACGTCGACCCTGGGATCGATATCTGGGCTCGATCACAGCCCAAAATATCCAGCAGAAGGAAAAATTATAGCAGCTGTTTAAGTCCAACTTTTGATCCGTTAACCATCCTCACCTGAGGCCCTCGGGACCTCAACCAAATATACCAACAAGTCCTAAAACATTATACGAACTTATTTGAAACCTCAAATCACCTAAAACGGTGCTAAAACCACGAATTATACTCCAATTCAAGTTTAATGAAACTTAGAATTTCTAACTTCTACATTCGATGTCGAAACCTATCAAATCAACTCCGATTGATCTCAAATTTTGCACACAAGTCATAAATGACATGACGGAGCTATGAAAATTTTCAGAACTGGATTCGGACNAATCACCTAAAACGGTGCTAAAACCACGAATTATACTCCAATTCAAGTTTCATGAAACTTAGAATTTCTAACTTCTACATTCGATGTCGAAACCTATCAAATCAACTCCGATTGATCTCAAAATTTGCGCACAAGTCATAAATGACATAACAGAGCTATGAAAATTTTCATAACTGGATTCCGACTCCAATATCAAAAAGTCAACTCCCCGGTCAAACTTTCAAACTTAAATTATTGTTTTAGCCATTTCAAGCCTAAGTTCACTACAGACTTCCAAATAAAATTCCGATCACACTCCTAAGTCCAAAATCATCATGCGGAGCTAATGGAATCATCAAAATTCTATTCCGGGGTCGTTTGCATATAATTGGATATCCGGTCACTATTTAAACTTAAACTTTTAATTATTCATAAAAATTTCATATCTCGGGATAGGGACCTTGGAATTTAATTCCGGGCATTCGCCCAAATCCCAAATCACGATACGGACCTACCGGAATTGTCAAAATACTGATCCGGGTCCGTTTGCTCAAAATGTTGACCAAAGTCAACTCAGTTGAGTTTTAAAGCTCTAATTCACATTTTAATCCATTTTTCACATAAAAGCTTTCCAAAAAATTTTACGGACTGCGCACGCAAGTTGAGGAATGATAAATAGTGCTTTTCGAGGTCTTAGAACACAGAATTAGTTATTAAATTTAAAGATGATATTTTGGGTCATCACATACATTATTATTATGCACAAGAATAAAGAGAAGTCTCTTCCTTGCAAATATCTTGTCTTTTAAAACTTTTTCCTTTAGATTTGTCAAGAAATTCCCTACTTTCGATCCTCTAAAGGAAACGAGACCAAAGGCCACCTTAACCTAAGTTCGAATAATCACTCTCTCACTCGGGGACTGCCGTCCGGAAAACAAACTCGGATGGTCCAAGCTATTAGACCTCGGGGGTATAAAGACCTATTAGGAAACCCCCGAATTTTAGGGCTAAGGCCACCCCCACTCGGGGACAGCCATCTTAAGCAAACCCAGATAACTCAGGATAATGATATTAACACGGGACAATACCCGAACTATAAAGGCTACGGCCATATAAACATAGCTCGGAGACGTCCGAAGCCCGTAACAAAAACAACAAGGCCTTGAAATTTCTTAACCGGTTCTAAAGGCTACCCTCAGCAAATTATAAACCTAAACTACTTTGGGGAAAAGTTTTCGGTAACACCGAATCCCCAGGATGCCTTAAAATAAAATAATATTAAAGGCAAGGTTTGTTCGAACCTTCGAACATAACCTAACTATTTCATGCTAAGGTATTTCGATCTTTTCCAATACAAATAAAAAAGCAAAGGAAAATTCAAAAGCTGTGAAAGGGAAAATGCCTTATATATATATCAAAAATTCTTTTTACAAGAGCTGAATAGCCCCGATACAAATTCTTTACAAAGGTCGAAAATGGCCTCAACATAACGATGATACAAAAAATAAAAGACAAAAATGCCTAAAAAGATCCTAAATGGCCTAGTCTTCATCGAAGACGTCGTCGCCTACGGGGCCTTCGCCACCATCGGACTCACCCGAATATTTGGACCCCTCTGAATCTTCCTCGTCGGGATAATCCAGCTTCTTGGCCTTGGCTTCGTATATCTTGGCATTTTCGATTTCAGCCAATAAATCAAAATCCCGAGCATGGACTTCCTCGAGACCCTCCCTTCGAAATTGCCACTTCGCGTGCTTCACCATACTCATCGCTTGGTACTGAGCCGCCTCGGCATCGGCCTTGTGCTGAGCCATCTTATCATCGGTCTCGGCCCTGACCAGGGAAACCTCTAACTTGACCGCCTCAAGATCCTTGGCCTGATTTTCTTGATCAGAGATAGCCGAGTTTAGCTGAGACTGAAGCTCCTCGATCATTTTGGCATGTACCGAGGTTTTTTCCTTTGCAGCCTGAAGATACACCTCAGCCGAAGTCAACTGTGCATGGGTAGTCTCCTTTTCCGAGGCCAGGCGGTCCATATTTTCCTTCCATTCTTCGGCCTCAGCTTTCACCGTATCCATCTCCGCCTGGAGCTGCTCAATCTGGTCAAGTTTCGTTTGAACCCGCAGGTTTGGGTTGTTAACCACTGTGTCTAAATCATCATCACTAACTTCAAATACTCATCTTACCTGCTCGACCAGGTCGGCATTCTCCTTCCGAGTCTCTTCTAGCTCGAACTGAAGCTTCTCACTAAGGATCTTGTAAGCATCCCTCTTTTCAACAAGCGCTCGGGTTTTGGCCTCGTGTTAGTTTAACTCTTCCCGATATCGAAGAAAAGTTTTGTGATGAAACACCGAGGCCTGTGAATACAAAAAAGGATTTTACGATTGTTTGCAATTTAATCTAAGTATATATTAAAAAGCCATTCGAAGTTACCCGATTCAATGCTGTTGAGCTTTGTTGAAAAGACAAGGGGCATCCACCTCGTCCATTTCAGCCTGATCCTTTTCGGTTACCAGGCATCGAAGATAGCTGGCAACCTTCACGGGGTCGAAGAGAACTCGGGCATCCTCCAATATGGATATGATAATTGACCGCTTCCGGTCAGGATCTGCACTCGGGGCTGGGAATTGGCCTATTAATCTCGGACTCAAAGAAGATCCGCGGGTTCCCGAAAAGAACACCTTCTTTGGTATCGGTAAGTCTCCTAACCTGGTGACATCCTCCAAGGCGGTAGAATCTAAGCCATCGAAGAAGGTGTTGAAGGAATATGTCGCCCCTCAAGGCCCCTCATTTGGGCGTCCTTCAGCATCCGGGCCTCGTTTATCATGGAGTTGGTGAATGATGGTGACCCGGAAAGATCTATCACGCCGAGCGCAACTTTAGGGGCATTTTCCTCAGCCCGAGAAGTACCGATCGTGGTCTCCTTGTTGACCTCCCCAGCTCGGGGCAAAATGGCCTCGTCCTTCCCTATTTCGGAGGCCTCGGCCGCCGCCTCCTCATCGGCTACCGCGGTTTGAGGCAGCTCGATACCACTTCTCATGCAGGTCATGAGCTCGGATGCTTCTTCTTCTTCTTCTTCGAACTCGTCCCTCAGTCGACTGAGAAAATCCAATGGGACCTCCCGGGTGCTGGCATTTTCCTTGGATTTGCGCGCCAGTCTCTTTTTTGGTTCTTTCTTCTCCGAGTTCGGAGAACTCGGAGCCCTTTTTCTTTTCTTCTCTTTATCCTACCTCGGAACAGATGGTTCGGGGAGGATATCTTGATCAACGGATGGGAGCCTCATTTCGACATCTTTGGGAAGACCTACAAAGGAAGAAAAAGTGAGAACGAATGTATCTAAGAAAACTAAGTGTTAATTCACTCAATAGAGAAATCTCACCGTGAGCACGGGCCTCCCACCAACCCTTCGAAAGTTCGCGCCACGTGCGCTCGGAATAGGATCTTTACAACACGATGCCCTCAACCCACTCCTTGAGTTAAGGAACTGGATACGATATCCGAGCAATAGCTGCATCACAAAGAATCGATAAGAAGAAAGGCAAAAGAAAAATGATAAATAAAATTTTAAAAGTAAGGTTATATTTACGCTTCATGTTCCATTTCTTAGGAAATGGAATGTCCTCGACCGGGATTAAGTTCGAGGTCCTCACTCGAACGAATCAGCCCAACCAGCCTCGGTCCCGATCCTCATCGATGCTCGAGAACTGGGCCTTACTGGCCCGACGGGTAAGTTGTATTAGCCCCCTAAATAGAGTCGGGGACTATACAGATGCATGAGGTGATCGATGGTGAAGGGACACTCCTCGATCTTGTTTACAAAGAAGCGGAGGAGAATGACTATCCTCCAGAAGGAGGGATGAATTTGGCCTAGGGTCACCTCGTACCTCTTGTAAAAGGCGATGATCACCAGGTCCAAGGGGTCCAACGTGAAGGGATAAGTGTAAACACTCAGGAAACCCTCCACGTGGGTAGTAATCGCCTCCTCGGGCGTAGGAACCACTATGTGCTTACCGATCCAGTTGCAGTCCTCCTTGACCTTGTCGAGAACATTGTCGGTAACCGAACATATGTATCTCGATACCGGTTCGCACCGGCCCGGTACCAAGGAGGTTTACTCAACCTTGAAATTGGCTCTGGTTGGATACCCCGTAGGAACGAACATCTTTAGAAGGGGTTCCGGTGTCGGTTCCTCAGTAACAACAGGCAAAATGTTGTCAGTCGGTTTCGAGGAAGAGGGAGTTTCCTTTTGGGGAACAGACTTAGAAGTCTTCGCCATTGTTTGATGAAGATGAAGAAGAAGGAGTTAAAGGGGTATGCTTGAAAAGACCAGACAAAGGAGAAACCCATACAAAGCTCTCAAGAAATTGGGGGAAAACACTTGAAAATACAAGGGTTCTTTAAGAACAAGAGTAGGAAAAGGTTTAATGTAAATTTTGAATAAATGAATAAGGTAGTATTTATAGTTTGCAAATAACGGTTCAAAACCTGTAGTGGCCGACCAGCAACTGACGAACATTTAATGCCATTTAAATGTGACTGACGAGACGTTTTGCTCATTTTGTCATTTCTGGCGCAAAGTATCGAGACAAGGATCGAGGGCTCATATCGTTTCTCGTCCTTTACTATCCGAAAAATGAGAGGACTATCTGTATACGGTAGAAACCGAACTCATCTATTGCATGACAGATCGGGGATGAAACATAATGGATTGAAGATCGACCCTGGGGTTCCATTGAACCTAGGCACGAGGTTAGAACATGCGTCTTCAAAATTATCGAGTCTGAAACCCCGGAACTGACCATGACTCCGAATTAGCTCGAGAACACATTATCGAACCAAAATAACGGAAGGCCGAAATATCTGTAACCGGTCAGATATCACGGCGGGAATCTTGGCACGTATCAATGAAACCGATTAATTAGCAAATCATGAGATATTTTTACCTTATATAGATTTGTACCTAAAGTAGGACTCTTCTACTATATAAAGAGGGTTTGATTATTTGTAAAGAATATGGTGACACGTATCCCAAAGCAATTAACTGTTATTTCTAGTCATTATTATCTTATCACTCTGTTCTGGCATCAATTGCAGCATCTTTGACTCGAGGGTGACCAACCTTCAAGGCCAAGATTGTTCAACTTGCGCGGTTTGCATTTACTTTTTTATCATTTATTTCAATTTGAATCTGAATTCTCATTTTTGTATCAAGTTAGATTACGTATCCTTAAAACTGCGTATAAATTCAATTGTTATCTATTTTTTAGGGTAAACACTAGTGACAAAATTTGGCGACAACTCTTTGAAAATTTAATGATTATGATGACTTATCATCCAAGTATAAATAAGAAGTTCTAAAGAAATAGAAAGCATCAAACAAAGAGAGATATTTCTTCACAAAATAGGTGCCACGGAAAGGGAACGTATTTGATTTAAGACTGTTTCAAACTTTTCTGGCTTTTTCTCCATTAAAAAAGGGGTCTATAATCAAAAGGGTGTTCGAACTTCAAAAATTATGAAAAAACTTACTAAACAAATCAAGATTAAGGGTATGCTAATAGTTAAAGAACTGAAGAATGGTCTCAAACTCTTAATTAGTTATCATTGCCGAGTCAGAGTTGATGGATATCCGCTACTTTGTCAAAGTGATTGTTGAAGAAAGTTGTGGTAGAAATATTTGTATTTTTCTCATTCAGAAGCGCGATAAATTATAATTTGAGGCTTTTAATTTTATGGGAGAGATTTGAAAACGAATACAATTAAGTAAGTTGACTATTATGTATTAAAACTAAACTATAATTGAATTCAAAAAAAGATAAAAGTAAAAAGTGAAGTAGTTTGCTATTAAGTACAAATTAATTGAATTCAAAGAAGTAAAATAAAAAGGAGATGAGAAATGATGAAAATGAATTTTGAACCCACGAGATCCAGCAAAGGCGAAAACTTAAGCGCCCCATAAAACCGCTCCTCTATTTCACCTATTTGTGTGTGGGCACACGAAACATATTTAAGGGATCCCAACTATATATATATATATATATATATATATATATATATATTGCCGAGATTAACGGGGTCCCGTGTCCCTCAACCCGAAATGTAGGTCCACCTCTGTTTGTTAGTAGTTAGGAGTAATAGTTTCTAACCTATATAGAGGTTGAATTTCATAAAATATGATAAATGGACATTCATATTTTGAGCCGTTAATATAAAAGGGGATATGGATTGTCTTTACTCTTCTAGCTGCTGATGTACATATTTTTTCAGCACTCCCCTAGTCTTATCTTAGTACAACTATTATCTTTGTAAAAAAAGAAATAGTTTTCCCACTTCACTCTACTCTCCTTACATGCTAAAAGTGAGAAATATTAGATCATTATATTAGATAACAAGCTAGAATTGCACATATAAGATTTTAATATTTATAATTATTAGTCATGTCGGATCAATTTCTGTAGAAAATTAATATTAGCTTAATATGAAATAATGTAGTATATTTTACAAATAAAAACAAAAATTAGAGGTCAACTATTTGCGGATCTCGAGACGGTCAACTATTTTCTTTTATTGTACTCCACTAGTATTGATCAAAAATAGACTTCAGTGTATCAGCTAGTATCGATCAAAGATAGATCGGGTTTGTTATTCTAATTTTTTACAATTTATTATTATGTACAATATTACTCTTCTTTCGTGTTGCGGGAGGAAGGGGATCAATTGATCGCTCGAATTTGGTCTCATATGAATTGGTTTTGAGTTTATATTCGACAAATGACGGTATGTATTTTGATTTAGTTTTGCAAACAATTTACTCGGAAAAACAAATGTGCTTGGATTTGAATTATTGTTAAGTTGTATAAGGAGAATGTTACTTAGTTGGGCCTTCTTTCTTTTCCTTTACTTCTTTTGTATTGGGCTCAGAAGCCCACAGCTGTATTTATGAACTCGTTTATTTCAGTCATTGGGCCAGTTTAGCTTTTGACCCATATAGTGTATGTGTAATTGAACATTTTCATTAAGTTCAGCTTTTCCAAAAGACAGAAGCTAGAAGCTTCCTTTCTCTCTCCCTCCGTATCTCTCTAACCCTAGATAGTTCCTTGTAAATTTACTTCGAATTCAAATTTTATCATGGTATCAGAACCCAGATCTAGCTAGATCGGGTGATTACAAGTCGACCGATATTACCCTCGAACACTTTTGCTAGAGTTTTGCTCTTCCGCTGCGATCTGTCTTCTTTTGAAATTTTTCGTTGATTTTCTCCGGTGATAACGCTTAAATTCGTGTGCTCTTCTGGTAGAGATTGTTCGTGTTGTTCTTCAACTGAAGTGAATCGAAATTCCAGAGGAAGATTTCTCAACCTAGGGTTTAGAGATTTCTGTACCGGTACGCTTTAGCTAGGGTTTTGACGTGGTTTTGTCTTCATTCTCTATAGAAGACCGTTGTTCCTTCCGGTTGCGAAGGAAATTGGTAACCCTAATCACTTTTTCTTTTATTGCATGTGTAGATTTTATGTTGATTGTGTATAAAAATGACAAATGACAATAGTTCTCCATCTGAGTTGCCTACTGGTCGTTCTGTGTTTCATGAGGATGACTATACTCACCCATGTCATCCCTTCTATGTGCATCCATCTGATGTGTTGGGGTCTTCACTAGTTACTATGCCTTTTGATGGCACTGGGTATGGGAGTTGGAGACGAACTATTCTTGTAGCTTTGTCTGTTAGAAATAAATTGAATTTCATAAATGGATCCTCAGTGAAACCTCCCGACAGTTCTCCCTTGGCGAGACAGTGGCAATGGTGTAACGATTTAGTCGTCTCATGGTTAACTAACTCCTTATCCAAAGACATTGCTCGTAGTATTGAGTACTCCGAACTTGCCAAAGATATTTGGAGTGAGTTGGAGGAAAGATATGGTCAGGCAGATGCTGCAAGAGTATTTGATCTTAAAAAGAAATTAGCTCACATCTCTCAAGGCTATCTGGATATTGCCTCCTATTTCAATAAGATAAAGCAATTATGGGATGAAATTGATGCTTTGTCAATTAGTAGAGTCAGGTCTTGCAGCAACTGTGATTTTAAATCTGATTATCAGAAGGATGATGATGTCCAAAAGGTGTATCAATTTTTGATGGGTCTCAATGATATATATGTGAAAACTAGGAGTAACGTCTTTATGATTAAACCATTCCCTTTTGTGAGCACTGTCTACAGTATCTTGTTGTCAGATGGGAAGCAGAGGCAGGTTTCTACCTCTCCTCAGTTTCTCCCTACATCTGCTTCTTTCAATGCTGGGGTGTCCAAACAAGGGTTTCCCTCCAGAGTCAATTTTGATTCTTAGAAATCACCCGTGTGCAAGTATTGTAAGAAACCAAGTCATACTATTGATAAGTGTTACAAGCTGCATGGGTATCCTCATAATTTCAAATTTACAAAGGGGTCTGAAAGTAGAAAGACTACAGCTCGTGTTGAAGTCAATTCTCCTGGTCCTCCTGCTAGTGTGGTTTCTAACATGGGTTCTGAGTCTATCAAATCTTCTGAATCTGGTATTGTTTCAATGGTTCCTGGTCTCACACAAGATCAATTCTCCCAGCTGATGATGTTGCTACAACAATCCCATGTTTTACTGATTCCTCCTCTACTCCCACTCTTATGGATTCTGCTAACTTTGCTGGTAAGTTGTTATCAGAAAGTATTTTTCTCAAGTCATGTATGTTGTCACAAGTAGATAGTTTTGTTTGGATTATAGATTCTGGAGCATCTGATCATATGACCTCACACAAGGACCTACTCTTTGACTTACAAACTCTACCAGTGCCTTGTCTAGTTTCTCTTCCTAATGGCTATAAAGTGAAAGTTCATTTAGTGGGATCTTTGACCTTATTCCCAAATTTCACAATTCATCATGTTCTTTATGTTCCTTCTTTCCAATATTATCTCATATCTGTTTATAAATTTCTAGATTAATACAATGAAATTGTTCTATTTACCAGAACTCTTTGTGCTATACAGGCCCCTTCTCTGAAGATGCCTCTGGTTCTCGGTAAACTGGATCACAATCTCTACAAACTTCTCCTATCTCTTGTTGCTTCTGACAGTGCCACATCCATCTCTTCTTATATTGATAATTCTTTTTTTGTTTCTCATGTCTATGCTTTACCTGAAATAAATAAAGTTGTAAAGGCTATTACAAATGTAAATGTTGCTGCTTCTGATGAGAGACATGTGACTACTGATGTAAATTTGAATGACATAAATAAAATGGATGTGGTTTGGCATTATAGACTTGGGCATGTTCCTTTTTCTAGAATGAAACATATTCCTAAGTTTGGGATACTGATGTCTTCTAAGCAATCCTTTTCTTGCCCAACATGCCCTCTAGCCAGGCAAACTAGATTACCCTTTCCTGATAGTAGTATCCAAACCACCAAATATTTTCAGTTAATACACATTGATACCTGGGGACCCTATCATTCACCTACATATATAGGGTCCAGATATTTTATAACTATTGTTGATGACTTTTCAAGAGCCACTTGGACCCATCTGATGGGAGCCAAGAGTAATGCCTTTGACCTTCTAAAAGCCTTTATTGCTATGACTGAAACCCAATTTCAATTGAAGGTTCAAACTGTACGGAGTGATAATGCACTAGAATTAGGATCCAGCACTGTTGGGTCTAAATTCTTTTATGAAAAGGGAATTTTATATCAGACCACTTGTCCTCATACACCACAACAGAATGAAGTTATGGAAAGTAGCACATACATCTTCTAGAGACTGCCAGAGCCCTTCTTTTCCAATCTGACCTCCCCATTAGATTTTGGGAAGATTGTGTCTTAACTGCAACATACTTGATTAATAGATTTCCTCATAATGTCTTAAAGGACAAAAGCCCATATGGGGTCCTGTATAACAAACTCCCAACTTACTCCAATCTTAGAGCTTTTGGTTGCTTGTGTTATTCCACTATTCCAAAACCTCTTAGAGATAAGCTACATCCTAGAGCTATTCTTTGTGTATTTTTAGGATATCCCTTTGGAAAGAAAGCCTACAAGTTATATGACTTGCAGAATAAAAGTTGTTTTGTTTCTAGAGATGTTGTATTTCATGAACATATATTCCCTTTTCTTAAATGTGATTCTGTTTCTCCTACTATGACTAATTTTCTATTTTCTGCCTGTTTTGATCACACTAATAAGCAAACTTCTACTTTATCTCATGATTACTTCTCTCCTATACAACCTGAAGTACTTAATCCCTTTCCTAATCCTAGAATTTCCCCTGCTCCTACAGTGCCCGGGGATATTTCATTCTCCTCTCCTGCCTCTTCTTCTCCTCCTCCTAATTTACCTTCTTCTTCTCCTAATTTACCTTCTTCTCCACAACCTGAATCTGCCCTTCCTCCTTACAACCTTGAATCTGATTTAACTTCTTCTCCCCAACCTGAATCTGTCCTTCCTCCTTAAAACCTTGAATATGATTTTCCTCTTTTAAGGAGATCCTCTAGACCTCATAATCCTCCTACTTACTTGCAGAATTATATCTGCATAATCCCATCTACTTGCTCCAGATCTGCAAATTCATCTATTATAACTACCTCTAGTGAACCTCATGTCTTTGAGCCAAATACCTATTCTCAGGCAGCAGATGTCCCTGAGTGGCAGGAAGCTATGAGAAAAGAGTTTGAGGCACTGGAGGCAAATGGAACTTGGGATATAGTTGAATTACCCAAAGGCAAGAAACCAATTGATTGCAAATGGGTATATAAAATTAAGTACAAAGCTTATGGGAGTACAGAAAGATATAAAGCTAGACTTGGGGTGAGGGGTGACACACAAGTTGAGGGCATAGATTTTGATGAAACTTTCTCACATGTTGTTAAAATGTCCACTGTGAAAACATTAGTTGTTGTAGCTGTTAAACGAAATTGGCCTTTGTTTCAACTAGATGTTAATAATGCTTTTTTATATGGGGATTTAGATGAAGAAGTGTTTATGAAAATTCCACCTGGTCTATCTGTTTCTTCTTCCACACAAGTTGTTCCATCGCAACGTTCTTCTACTTCTTTGGTTTGCAAACTAAAGAAATCCTTATATGGATTAAGGAAAGCTTCAAGGCAATGGTATGCCAAATTGTCTCACTCTTTATCTTCTAGAGGGTATGTGCATTCTCTAAATGATTACTCCATGTTTATTAAGGGTTCTGGTGATGATTTGGTAATTTTAGTAGTCTATGTTGACGATATTATCATTATTGGGACTGATTTGTGTGAAATTGTTGCTGTCAAAGCCTTTTTCCATGATCAATTCAAGATTAAAGACCTAGTAAAACTCAATTATTTCTTGGGTATTGAGGTTTGGTATTCTGAGAATGGTGTATTGCTTCATCAGAAGAAGTTTGTTCATGATTTGCTTTTAGAATTTCACTCTTCTGATTGTTCTTCTGTGGTGTCTCCTCTTGAAATGCATGAGAAATTGAAGGCAGATTGTGGTGATCCCTTGCCTAACCCAGAGACTTACAGGTGCCTCGTGGGTAAGCTCAATTTCTTAACATATACCAGGCCTGACATTTGTTTTGCCGTGCAGCATTTGAGCCAGTTTATGCAGAAATCTTGCATTCCTCACATGCAAGCTGCCTTACAGTTACTCTGGTACCGTAAGGGTACTCCTGATTTTGGTATCTTCTATAACAACTCTTCTGATCTATCTCTTAGTGTTTATTGTGATAGTGATTGGGGTGCTTGCCCGGATAGTAGGAAATTTGTTGGTGTGTTTTGCATATTGCTGGGTGGCAGTCTTGTGGGTTGAAAATCCAAGAAACAATCTGTAGTGTCGTTGTCCTCTGCTGAGGCTGAATATAGGTCCATGAACAAGTCCACTGCTGAGATAACTTGGATTTGTAGACTTCTTTCTGACCTTGGCATTTTTCTTTCTTCTCATGTTCGTTTGTTTTGTGATAATCAGGATGCCATTCACACTGTCAAGAATCCTGTCTTCCATGAACGCACCAAGCATATTGAGTTGGACTGCCACTTTGTTCACACCAACCTGAATGAGGGGCTACTTCAATTGCTTCACACTTCCAGTGTTACTCAGTTGGCTGACATGTTCACCAAGCCTTTGGTTGGGGCTGTCCATCATCTTCATCTTCGCAAGTTGGAGGTTGTTTTACCC
>AWOL01S0053709.1:7590-23110 GCA_000715115.1 Nicotiana otophora
TTTCTTTATTTTTACTTATCGTTATTTTCATTTTCGTTATTTTTCACTTTTGGTATGTATATAACTTTACCATTCCATGTATATATTCATCCCCATTTTGTGTATATTCGTTTCACTCCCCTATTGTACATATTCATTTTACTTTCCGTATTTTACTTTATAACTTCTTTTGTAATTTTTCTTAATAGCTTAGCTTCTTACTTCCTTTAGTAGCTTCTTTTTGAGTTTGTAGCCTCTTTTTATATTTTTGTGTGATCAATAAGCCTTTGGTTTTCTTAATGCCACGGTTCTTTCCAAAGGTGGATGTTGTGTGAACCGGGTGGCTCTTCCCAACGATGGATGGTGTGACAACCTTCTTAAGGGATTGAGTCTATTTTTTTTTCTGTTTTGATATATAGTAGTAATGAATAAAAATGTCTCAAGTAGGCTTCACTTGGCACTAACACNTGTGACAACCTTCTTAAGGGATTGAGTCTGTTTTTCTTTCTGTTTTTGATATATAGTAGTAATGAATAAAAGTGTCTCAAGTAGGATTCACTTGGTACTAACACATTTACCTTCGACCTCATAGTTAGAGACAAGTTTGTTGACGAGATTAGCTCTAGTTGTGACCTTTAGACTCTTGAGTTGACTAAAACTATCATCAAGTGGTTTCTGTGAGCCATCTGTGATCTTCAATCTTAGCTAGGGTTGTTGTGGGCCCTCGACTCTATTCTCTTTAACAATCCAGTAGCTTGATAGGTGAGGTATTGAATTGCAAGTCCAAGTCCCATGCCAACAAGTCTAGAACTTACCCTGAATATTTTTCTACCCGACATTCTAAGTGTAGCTCGACTCGAGAAGTGACTATAGGCTCTCCTTGGTTCCATTTGAACTTTGAAAACTTCCGTAGCCTACCATTATGATATCCTTAGTCAACCCCTTTGAGCCTATGCCTTTTTCATTCAATATCCACAATACAAGCCCTCATATGTTTTATAATGACCCTTTCTTGGCACCCATTCTTTCCTTAGCATTCATGATGAACATTTGGCAAAAAACATAAGTTTGGGGGAGAGACGAGGAATTTCAAAGTGATGAAAGATTCAAAGAACAAAAAGAATTGATGAAAAGGAAAGGCAAAGAAAAGGATGAAAAACCAAAAAGAAGCATGTCAAAAAGAAAGTAAAGGTTGAAAGGATTCAAGAAAACAATGTTGAAAGGCATGGAATAAAAAAAAAGAAAAAAAGAAAGAAAGGATAAAAATGATTATCATGAAGAAGAAAGAGTGACAATGTGTCTCTCTAGTTCCCCTAAGGACGAAGAAAATGACTCAAAAGAGTCAAGAAAGTATGAGCTGAAATGAGAAAATAGAGTGCTTAAGGAAAGATGATACCATCATAGTTAATTATGTCATACCTTGATCCAAAAAGCCTTCATTACATCCCGCTAAAGCCCTATAGGATTTCAAGTTAAGTGAGCTTACATTAGTAGTGATTTACATGAGGGGCAAGCTTATGGTACTTAGAGCCGGACTTGTGACATTCTTTTGAGAGTGATGAGCGCACTTCTAGGATCCACAATGACCTACGTGAGAGAGAGAGCTTTCTTGATGAATTGAGTCAACTCTTGATGATTTTGTGTCACATTAGAACTATGGAACTCAAGAAGTCATAGCATGATGTTGTTGATAATGCATTTGTGTTGAGGGTAATTGTTAGTCCCAATTGATGCTTGATGAAGTCACCTTAGGAAAGCTGAAATTTTCCTTTCTTTTTCTTGTGGATATGGGAATTAACTTCTTTGCTTGAGGACAAGCAAAAGCTTAAGTTTGGGGGAGTTGATAACTAGGGGTTTTAGCCTATTATTTGCTCTCTTTTGCTTAGGTTTTGGGTCAAAAATGCATAAATGTATTCCCGAAAACTAACTTAATGTGCTTGCTTGCAGGGTTTGGTCAAAATGAGGCAAAGAAGCCATAATCAACTTATGAAGGAGTCAAACTTGCACGAATCCAAGGCTGAGACTGGAGCGCTGAGAGCGGCAGAAAAGCACGGCCTCGTAAGGACCACCGCTGAGGTGGCCACTATTATGCAGTCCGCAAAAGTAGATTCAGAGAAGCTGCTTTCAGAACTAAAATCACCGCTGACCGCATTGGAAAAGCGCGGCCGCGAGGGGATTTTCACTGAGAGCGTGGTTCGAGGTTCAGAGACTCTACAGTTTTGGCTCAAATGAAGAATGTGGCCCGCGTCCAAATTACGCGGCCATGAATTGATCTTACGCGAACGCGAAGGGAATTTCGCTGAGAGCGCATCTTGAGGTTCAGAGACCCTATAAGTCGGGCTTAACTGAAGAACTTGGTCCGCGTCCAAATTATGTAGCCGCAATGGAAGCACACGCGGACACGGTTGTAATTACATGGAAGCCCAATCCAAGCCCAATATTAAAGAAACGCGGACCGCGCTTATTATTACGCGGCCGCGAAAGCTCAAGAGCGGATGCGGTTAGAATTACGCGTCCGCGAATCCTCCGCAGGGGCATTTTTGTCTGGAAATTTCAGCTATGTATAAATAGACTTTTTTGCCATTTTAGGTTAAGTTTTGTTTAGTAGAGCACGTGAACGGCTGGGTTTTCCTTTTTTGGGCAATTTAAGAGTAGATTTACCTTCAAACGTTAGATTTTCATCTTGTACTTTAATATTATGGCTTATATTTCATCTTTATCTTTGATTTCTGCTGTTATTATGAGTAGCTAGACCCTATAGCTAGGGTTGTGACCCAACCCTAGCGTGGGTATTTAATGGGTCTTGAATTTTAGGGCTTAATTGTTTATGGGTTAGTGATATTTAGCCTAGTCCATGCTAAAATTGTAGAATTAGTGGTTGCAAACACTGACTCATGCCTCTATGACTTAGGCTCTTCTTGATAAAGAGGGACTAAGTCTAGGAAAATTTGGCTAACAAGGAATTAGGGTGAACTCAAGAGATTTATAGCCCCAATTAAAGGGTTAAACCTAGAGATAGTAATACCCGACATGAGCCAAATTCATTTGTATTGTATGAACACCCATTTGGGCTTGAGAAAGCCAAATTGGGCAAAGTCACTCAAACTACTGAGGTATAGAGTGAGCACTTATGTGTGATGGTTATATCACGACCCCAATCATAACAAGCTTGTCCTAGATTCTTGATACTCATTAGATACTCACCTAGGCGGAAGTCACTTCCCTAGTGCCTTTTAACACTTGAAAACTTTCACCAAAAATATTGTACTTAGCTTACACTTAGCATACAATAATATAAAATTAGAATAGAATCAATCGCAATAATGTTTGGAAGTGAAATTAGAAACAACACGCACATCTAGATTAGTTAGATACCCAACTCCAAACCAAATTAACTCCCTGTGGAAATCGATCCCGACCTCGTTGGGTAAAACTGTATCGACCATCCTCGCTACTCTATAGTGGTGTAAGTTTGGCCTCGACCATCAACCTCCTTGATTCGAGATTGTGAGGATCCTCCTCAAAATTCTGCCCCAATATAAATGCATATTTCGTGCAATATATTCTTTGGCAATTCCGAACATGACAAGATCGGGCAAACTTGTGACTTTGCCCCAGTTTCTGACCATAGGGGGAATGAAGACTTTATTATGATGTGACCTAACCCATAAGGCTGCCTACGTATCCCCTCTTAAACGAGAATCAGGTCAAGCGTAGTTCAGTTACATCAAATAGAAAATGCAAACATAATCTCAAATATAGTATCTCTTGACTGCGTCTGAATTGATGGGTTTTGGCCAGATCTCTCCATACATCTCTGCAAGTATAAGTGCTCCTCCTATCAATACCTGGTGAACCATATAAGGGTCTTGACAGTTGGGTGAGAATTTCCCCTTTGCTTCATCCTGATGTGGGAATATTCGCTTTAGTACCAACTGCCCCGGCGTGAATTGCCTCGACCTGACCTTTTTGTTGAAAGCTCTTGACATTCTATTTTGGTAGAGTTTATCGTGACATACTGCGTTTATTCTTTTTCCATCAATGAGAGCTAGTTGTTCGTACTGGTTTCGAACCCATTCTGCATCATTGAGCTCAGCTTCTTGTATGATTCTTAAAGAAGGGATTTCCATTTCGGCGGGAATAACGACTTTAGTACCATAAACCAGTAGATAGGGAGTTGCCCTAGTTGATGTATGAACTGTGGTGCAATACCTGAGCAAAGCAAATGGTAGGTTCTCGTGCCATTGTTTTTAATTGTCTACCATTTTCCTCAATATCTTCTTGATGTTCTTGTTGGCGGCTTCTACGACTCCATTCATTTGCAGCCTGTATGCTGTAGAGTTTTAATACTTGATCTTGAATGTTTCGCACATGGCTTTCATCAAGTCGCAATTGTGATTGGTGATATTGTCAGTAATGATCGACTCTGGTACTCCAAATTGACAAACAATGCGGTCCCAAACAAAATCCGCTACAACCTTCTTAGTTAAAGCTTTATAAGATGCGACTTCAAACCATTTTGTGAAGTAGTCCATAGCCACCAGATTGAACCTATTTCCATTTGAAGCAGCGGGTTTGATTGGTCCGATGGCGTCCATACCCCAAGCGGAGAAGGGCCAGGGCAAACACTTTGCAATATGTTCATTGGGTGGTACCCGTATCATGTCAGCATGTATCTGGCATTGGTGACACTTTTGAACATATTTGATGCAGTCCGTTTCCATAGTCATCCAGAAATACCCTGCTCTTAATATCTGCTTGGCCAAAACGAAACCATTCATGGGGGGTTCGCAGGTTCCGGCATGTATTTCCTCGAGCAATCTGGATGCCTCCTTGGCATCGACATATCGCAGTAATCCCAAGTCAGGAGTCCTTCTATATAGAATTCCTCCACTTTGAAAGAAGTGGCTGGCTAATCTACGAAGCTTGTGCTTCTGAGTATGGGTAACACACTCTGGGTATTCTCCGTTTTCCAATACTCCTTGATGTCGTGGAACCACGGATTTTTGTCAATCTCTTCTTCAACATGAGCACAATAAGCCGACTGCTTATGAATTCCTATTAGGATAGGATCGATAAAATTCTTATATGGGTGTTGTATCATGGAAGACAATGTAGCTAGTGCATCTGCAAACTCATTCTAAATCATTGGAACATGTTTGAATTCTATCTTGGTGAACCTCTTGATCAACTTTTGTATACAGTGCAAATATGGAAATATTTTGGTGTTCTTCGTAGCCCATTCCCTTAGAACCTGGTGCACCAAAAGATCTGAATCTCCGATAACCATGTCAATGGCCAATATGAGTCCTAGGATGCATGCCTCATATTCGCCATATTGTTGGTGCATGGAAACCTGAGTTTTGCAGGTACCAGATAGTGTTGACCGGTTTCTAAGATAACTCTGATACCTACTCCTTTGAAGTTTGTCTCTCTGTTGAAGAACATCCTCCAACCATCATACGCCTAGGTGATATCTTCTCCTACGAACGACACCTCCTCATCGGGAAAATATGTTTTCAATGGTTAGTATTCTCTATCTACGGGATTTTCTGCCAAATGATCTGCCAATGCTTGCCCTTTGACTGCCTTCTTAGTTACATAGACAATGTCGAACTCACTCAGCAATATTTTCCACTTTGCTAACTTACCCTTAGGCATGGGTTTCTGAAAGATGTATTTTAGCGGATCCATCCTTGATATGAGATATATGCTGTATGCACAGAAATAATGTCTCAACTTCTGAGCTATCCATGTCAAAGCACAGCAGGTGCGTTCCAACAAAGAGTACCGGGCTTCATAAGGCATGAATTTCTTGCTCAGATATTATATCGCATGCTCCTTCCTTCCAGTTTCATCATGTTGTCCCAGAACGCAACCAAAGGCCGCATCTAAAACAGACAAATAAAGTAGTAGAGGTCTTCCTGGTTCTAGTGGGACCAGAACGAGCAATTTAGATAAATACTCCTTGATTTTGTCAAAGGCCTTTTGGAATTCTTCAGTCCAACTTATTGCAGCAACTTTACTTAGCATTCTGAAGACTGGCTCACATATCACAGTTGATTGTGCTATGAAGCAGCTGATATAATTGAGGCACCCTAGAAAACTTATCACATCTTTCTTATTCTTTGGAGGCGAAAAGTCCTGGATAACTTTGACTTTTGATGGGTCTAACTCGATACCTCGGCGACTGACGATGAATCCTAACAACTTTCCAGTAGGGTCTCCAAAGGCACATTTTGCAGGATTCAAATTCAAATTGTATTTTTAAAGTCGATCAAAGAATTTCTTCTGGTCTACTATGTGATCCGAACTTCTTTTAGATTTGATGATAACATCATCCACGTACACCTCTATTTCCTTATCTATCATTTCATGGAAGATAGTCGTCATAGCCCTCAGGTAGGTGGCCCTAGCATTCTTCAAACCAAACGGCATAATTTGTAACAGTATATTCCCCATGGTGTGATAAATGTTAACTTTTCGAAATCCTCTTCATCCATCTAGATTTGATGGTATCCTGCGAAGCAATCCATAAAGTATTGGAGCTCATGCTTGGAACAATTTTCAATTAGTATGTGTATGATGGGAAGCGGGAATTGGCACATACTCTAACTTTCCCATCTTTCTTTAGAACTGGCACAATGTTGGCCAACCAATTAGAGTATTCGACCACTCAGAGAACCTTGGCTTTGATTTGCTTGGAGACCTCCTCTTTTATCTTCAAACTCATATCCAGCTTGAACTTTCTGAGCTTCTACTTTACTGGTGGACATATAGGATCGGTGGGTAGTTTGTGAGCTACTATAGATGTGCTTAAGCCAGTCATATCATCGTAGGACCATGCAAAGATGTCTTTATATTCCTTTAGGAATATGATATACTCTTCCTTCTCCGATGGTGATAGATGAATGCTTATGCACGTTTCCTTGACCCTTTCGAAATCCCCTAAGTTAACAACCTCAGTTTCCTCCAAATTAGACTTCGGTTTGTTTTCAAAGTTCTCTACTTCTCTGATGATTTCCTCAGGCATTATATCATCTTCCAGATCCTCTGAATCACTGTCCTTATGTTGCGTTGTCTCATTACATGTCACAACCATGGGTTCATCAGGATATGTAATATTTATGCTGAAAAGAATGTAGAAAGATACTAATAAATATGAAAAGCAGTAATGCATTAATAAAACTTTAAGAATGTCAACAAGTATGACTCTATGGATCGAGTAATTATTTCAAAACAAAATACTGGAAAATGTCTTAAATGCTCAAAGCTATTTCAAAATAATTCATGCTAATTTGCCAGGCTACCTAGGAACTCGGCGAGCCCGAGATGGTGTAGCGGTCCAGTTCTTGAGAACAATTTCTTCTTCCACGGTCTGAATGGTAAGTTCTTCCTCCTCCTCCTCAACAATTGCACTGCAGTCCATATCTTCTTCATCTAGAAACAACTTCCTCATGCCAGCCAAAACCTCATCTTCCTCAGATCCCCACATCATGTCAGCCTGATGGGATGTCTGGTATAGAGGTGGTACGGGTTGTTTTAGTGGATAATAAGGAGCATGCCATGGTGATGTCCAATCCTGATATTCTTGCCACGTGTATTCATATCCGAGTCCAAGAGTCATGCCATGGAACTGTGGTAGCACGGGTTTGGTGATTCCCCCAAGCTTTTCACCGAGACCCTTGCATGATTCATACTCCATCCAAAACAATATGCTTTCTATCTTGTTGCTCCACTATCGGTCCTTTCAATTGCATTAACCCGTTCAATATGATGGTATGTTTCTCCACCCAGCTTCTTTTTGTTTTCGATGACCGGAACGGTCTGGTTGGTGTGGATGGGGTTGCTTCCATCTCCATGGATGCTCACCTCCATGTTTACTTTGTGTTTCTCCAGATGTTTAGCTCCAGAATCGAACACCCTTTTGCGTAGCCTTTTGTACTTAACTTGTGCCTAAACCACTTCATCTATGATCCTATCCTTTATATTGACTCCTGGCTTGACGTCCCCTGCTACGTCGTCTTCCAACCATGATAGATAGTAGTACATATGATCAGCATGATTTCTGTCTGGCTCAATAGTTTCTCCTTCCACGATGATCTTTTGGTTCCACATATGTTGCACCTCAAACTTGAATGGAATGACATCTGCCTTGAAATATGCTTTGTACTGGACCATGTTGGAAACTCGAGGTATGCCTTGTTTCCTCCCAGCTTTTCTCATTACCCTTATAGGAGCATAAGGATAAATGCCCCACAACCTAATTAATACCAAATAAGTAGTCCCCATTGACCTGATGATGAACTCACTACTAGGAAACCATTCAAACATCCAATGTACCTGCTCGTTTGTCAGATTGCTGAAGAAACACACCCAACTTATAGCATTCCCAGGTTGTGCAAACCTGTCTGGGATAAACATCATTTTCTTTAGGTGATGGTTAGCTATGTAGTCATTCAGTGGCCTTCGCAGAAGCTCTTGACGGTACTCTCCTCTCTGAAAGTGTTCTAGCAGCCAGACTTGTAGCAATAGATTACAACCCTCAAAATGTCCAAATCCCTGCTTGTACCGATCTAGAGCATGGTACATCTCAGCTAAGATCATATGGATGGTTATAAGTTTGTCCCTCGATGCCATCCATCAAGGTCTTGGCGACCATGGCTAAGTGAGTATGAATCGTTCCTCCTTTCATTGGAAATATCAGCAGCCCCAAAAAGCAGACGACAAACACATTAACCCGGCGATGCACCCAACCCAAGGAAGTCATGGCGAGTTCATCATGGTGAAGATGATACGACTTTCTATTCCCATAATGCTCGTAAAGAAATTCAAAAGGGATGTATGATTTCTTTAGACATAGCAGTTCATCATTCTTCTTAAAACCCAACATTTTCAGCAAACAGCGGGAATGCAATTCTCTGGTCCTAGTAATCCCGCACTATCCCGTGGAAACTTGGTGAAGCCTCCTATTTCTTCCAAAAAAGGAGTCATTTCTATATTTTCAAATCGGAAAACATCTCTTTTCTCATCCCAGAACATAATAGCGTCCTCAATTAATTCCCTATTTGGTCAAACATTTAACAAGGATGGCAGTTCACCAAGTACTCTTCTCACATGATTTTTGTTGCAAGGTGCAATGTCTTTCCACCAATCAAGTAGCAAAGGTGGGATGTTTTGGACCATGCCAAACTTGGGGATTTCGTGCTTCATTTTCTACAAACAAACAAAAGTTATCCCTTCCCCCCTCCAGATTTGACTACGTACGCAATAATGATCTACACGTTTGGACATTTTCTCCAAGTGATTCACCTAATATGATAGTGTCCCTTGGGATTGTGGAAATCCCGTCGGACTTTGGACAAGGTTCATCTTAGCGGGTTGTTACATTAACAACGCTTTAACCTGTACTAGGTTTAGTATGATGCATGTACATTTCAAATTGGAGTAGGGTATCTTGAAATGTCTATACTGATATTCCCAAGTGGACAACTTGAGAGGGAAAATCACGGGACCATCGATTGCACTGCTGATCGACTAGTCTACCGCAAGTATGCCTTTTCGATTTAAAAGGGTAATTTTCAGGAAAGCGTAGACACTCATCAAGCGCCGCTATGTTGATAATTGGCACGAGTGGAGTATGCTGTGGAGCATGCTTTATGCAAAAATAATAACATGTTGCCAAGTATTTGCATGATAAAATACGTAAAAGCAGTAAATAAAATATCAAAAGTAAACATGAAAATAAGAGAGAAGAAAGACAAAAGAAAGAAGTCAGTTTAATTCATGAAAAAATGTGCGAGAACGTAATGAAGCAGGTAAGGAAGTCGGAGAATAGGGGAAATGATGTCATAGAAAATTTAAACAAATTAAGTGAATAAAGGAAGGGATGTGCATGTAATAGCAGTTTTAAAACAAATAAGAAAAAGAAAGTAATCCACATAAACCAAGTTCATTATGGTAAAATCCTAAGTATCCCCAGCGGAGTCGCCATGCTGTCGCGCCCCATTTTCTCGCAAAAGCGGATTTTGACATGTGATAACTCTTTTAAAATGAGGTATTAAAGGAGAAGAGTCGTCACCTAATGATTTTGAGGTGCGTTAGGGCACCTATTTGCAAATAACTCTATTTGACTAGTCCGTGTGACCAAAGATCGGGTAAGGGCTTAAATTACCTCAAAGAGAAGGTGTTAGGCACTCTTCGAGGTCCACAACTGTGGGTCCCGGCTAAACTTTAGACTCTGTGGATTAAAAAATTAAGCTAGGTGATCAAATAAATAAAGGGATATTTAGAAGTCGAAGAGTCTTATTAAAACATGTAATGATTGGTACAAATCTTAATGACTACAGTGATACAACTTCAATGGCCTAAGTTAAATGACTAAGTGTAAATAATAAGTACATAAAGAAAAAAAAGGGAGAGGGGGTCCTAGATTTTTTAGCCAAAAGGATCACACCGAGCAACATAAATAATACTTCGCAACCCCCTTAAGGTAGGTGTTGCTCATATTATTCAGCGGGTACAAACTATCATCTCCTGCTACCCGATTAATATGTTAAAGTTGTTTACTTAAATCGGTCTAATTCAATTCTAAATCGAACCCTATGCGTGCTTTACCCGTCCCATGCCTATGGTCCAAGAGGCTTTGGACCTACTACTTTGGTAGTTCTAGACCTTCCTTAGGCTGCTCAAAATGAGAAAACTAGGCGCGCACTCAAAAACAAATAGGACTACATATAATCAACACCAAAGGCCCAAGTTTACCTCCTCATATAGATATGAATGCATGCCGTCAATTAGGCAAACAGTTATAGCTTAGGCCAGTGATGTTCAGATTATTTGAACGGATAACTATAGACAGGTAGGCTTGGAGTTAAGGCATGTTAAATTATTCAAGACCTATAGGCATAGCAATTCAGCAGTTAACACTTAGCTCTACAGGCAGGATTCCTAAGCGACCAGTAGCTATTCTTAGATACATACTTCTATTAAAGAATCCTATAGTCATGCTTTCTAGGTGAGTACTAGCTTCCTTTAGACATTATCTCTAGTGAAGTAGTTGAGAAGGCAAAATCGTTCATTTATCCCTATAGGCAGGATTTTTAATAGTTAACAATTAGACTTGGTTTTGTAACACTTTATCCTTATAGGCATATCATCTAAATGAGGCAGTATAAAGAAAACTAATAGAAGCAACTAATTAATTAGTTAACCCTATAGTTGTGGTATCTAGATGAGTATAGCAAAGGCGTGTATTATTGTACCCTATAGGCATGCTGTCTATTAAGCTAAGAGTGTGATCACTATAAGCATTCAGTTGTAGATACGACAATAAGTAGATCAATTACTTAAACTAACAAGCTTTGAATAAAGCACCAGTGCCAGAAAAATTAAGTAAAGTATGTACGATCCTTATAGACATGATTTCTATCAATGTACGACATATGAAACTAAATAGCATATAGGACATGTTGAACAAAATAGCAAGTAGACCACGTAGACCCTATAGGCGTGTTTTCTAGCCGTTCATGCAAGTATTAGAGTACCCTGATTCCCCAATTCACTAATTCCCCAATTGTTTAGTTTACAAATTATTACAGAACGGGATAATGAATACAATTACAAACATTACATAAATAATAATTGCAGGCCTAGAAACAAGCCCAAATAAGTAACCCAGCACTGGCTGGGCCTTCAACAACCTCACTCTTTACATGACCATCAGACCCAAATCCTGGGCTTAGCAGAGCAATAGAGGATGCTTAAATTCGGCATCCAGGTCCAACAACATGTCTGGCCCAATATCAGGTCCAAGATGCATGACTTACCCACTGGTGTCTTTACCATGCAAGGGAGAACTACTGAGGGTATTAATTAAATACTTTTTCACACTTAATTATGAAAGTTGTAAGTAACAACAGTTCTAATCAAGACATATAAGCAGGATCACATGAAACTCTAGAATGTGCAGAAGGCATACATAAATGGGCTCATGCTAGGTTTTAAAGTGACAGGATTGAACATCATAGGCTAGCAAACTACTTCAAATAGAATTTCAAAGCAAAGCATAGTCTAGAATTAGCCTAAAAGACTTCAAACAATTAAAATGAGAATCTAGCAAATTCATAGACAGGAACAAGTGATATGCAGTTTTCACATGAAGCTTTTTTTAAAACATGAGAGCCTAATGAGAATCTGGTCACCAACAACATATCAACAGGCTAGTGGGCATAGTTAAGAGCAGTTGGCAAACATGTCACTTTGTTGAACATTAGACTAAACATATTAAGTATTAATCGTAGTACAAAGGTTCAAAACAATACCAGAACTCATAATAAGTGAGAATACATCGACTCTAGATTAACAAGATATGCAAGCACTAGGTTTGAACCACATATAGGAGAAAAGGCTAAATATTAAACCTCATCCTAGAATTCCTAAGACATATTAAGGATCACTAAATTGAACAAGTTAGGGAGCATACATTAAGTACAGGAAATCATGTTTGGCTAACACCATGATAAAAAATTAACTCTAGGAAAGCATAAAGTTATACATGAATGATTCAACAGGAGTTAGCCTAAGGAAGGTCTAGAACTACCAAAGTAGCAGGTCCAAAGCCTCCTGGACCACAGGCATGGGACGGTAAAGCATGCATAGGGTACGACTTAGAATTGAATTAGAGCGCTTAAGGTAAATAACTTTAACTTAGTAATTGGGTAACATGAGATGATAGTCTGTGCCCGCTGAATAATATGAGCAGCACCTACCTTAAGGGGTTTGCGAACTATTTTTTATGTTGCACGGGGTGATCCTTTAGGCTAAAACACTTAGGACCCCCCCCCCCCTTTGTATGTCGTTATTAGATCTAAATAGTTGTATCCCTATATTCGCACTAAGATATGTGTCAATCATGTTGTAATAAAGTTCTGTGACTTCTGAACTCCTTTCTTTATTTGATCACCTAGCTTAATCATAAGCCATATAATCTTAAGTGCATCCGGGAACCACAATTGTGGATCTTGAGGAGTGCCTAACACCTTCTCTTTGAGGTAACTTGAGCCCTTACCCGATCTTTGGTGGCGTTGACTAGTTAAATAGAATCATTCACATAATAGTTGCCCTAACGTACCTTAAACCGTTAGGTGGAGACTTTCCTCTTTTAATACCTCCTTAAAAGAGTTGTCACATGTCGAAACCCGATTTCGCGAGAAAAAAAGGGGCGCGACAAAGGTTACATCCCTAAGCATTTTACCCATTTGATAAAAACAACAAAAACAATTACTCATTTTCTAGTCTCTTTTCCTTAGTTGATCATTGCTAGTGTCAATTTTAGAAGTAGAAAACAAAATACCTTATTNCGGTTTGGACCCACAGTTGTGGACCTCGAAGATGCCTAACACCTTCTCTTTGAGGTAATTTAAGCCCTTACCCGATCTTTGGTGACATGGACTAGTCAAACAGATTCATTTGCAAATAGGTGCCCTAACGCACCTCAAAATCGTTAGGTGGCGACTCTTCTTTTATAATACCTACTTTTAAAAGAGTTGTCGCATGTTGAAATCCGCTTTCACGAGAAAATGGGGCGCGACATGCATCAAATTGATACTTGCCCCATGATCACAAAGAGCTTTAGCAAAGTTGGCACTTCCAATTGTACATGGAATCATGAAAGCACCGGGATCCTCCAACTTAGGAGCCATTAAATGCATAGTACTCACTTGATGAGTGACTTTGATCATTTCAAAATTCATTGACCGCTTCTTTCTCACGACATCCTTCATGAAATTTGCATTACCAAGCATTTCCTCCAAAGCTCCAATTAATGGCACATTGATTGAGAGGCTCTTCATCATTTCAATAAACTTCTTGAATTGGTTTTCACCATTTTTCTTGGTAAGTCTGTGAGGGTATGGAGGTGCAAGCTTAGGCAATGGTTCCTTAGCCCTTTGCACGACCGACTCTGGTATGTCAATAATATGATCCCTAAACGGGTTTACCTCCTCTTGAGTATCTTTCACACTATCATCAATATCAATCCGGACTTCATCATTAGTTTGCACCTCATTACTCGGGATCTCTTCTTCTTCCAACACTTGCTCATCATCCACAAGTTGCCTTTGACTTGAGGTGGGTGCATTTCCACCTCTTCAACTTCTTGTAGTACTGACCATGGCATGCCTTGTGTTGTTTCCACCCTTTGGGTTTACTACCGTGTCACTTGGTAGTGCCCTCTTAGTGTCACGCCCCGAAACTGGGTCTGGACTTAACACGACACTCGGTGACTGACTACATGTGACCGAGTGAACCAACTACTGGTTGAATCAACATGTGATATCATAACATATTGAATGCAGAAGATAAACTAACACATGTTAATATACAAAAAGTCTGGATGATATAAATCAAAGTGCGGAAATACTAATAAAATTCTGAAATATATTTGTAGTCAACATAGCTTAACATGAAAAGCATGCGACTCTGTCTAAATGTTACTCTAGTCTATGAAGCCTCTAATGAAGTACCGAAAACACTGACTGTCTGAAAATACTGAAGACTGTAAGGTAATGATAATTCCCCGAAAGAACTGGGGATCACCAAATAGCTGGTACGAGAATCCTAGCACTTTCAATCATCAACCTATAAATCATTACCTGCATCTCGATGTAGGCCCCGGGAAAAAACGAACGTCAGTACATTTGAATTGCACTGGTATGTAAAGCAACTGAAAGAAAGAACTGCAAATGTTAAAACTGTAATTAAGCTGATAATAGAGAACTGATAATTGATAACTGAAATGATAACTGCTGAAACTGAAACTGCATTGATAACTGATAACTGATAACTGAAACGATAATTGATAACTAATAACATAAATGATAAATGATAATTGATAACTAAAATGATAAATCATAACTGAACAAAGGAAGTAAGGATATGAATACTCCCTCTTCTGAATGATGAACAACCTGTTTATCTGAATAAACCACTGCCTCAGGCCCAATATATATGTGCACAAGCTACGGCCTCATGTCCGAGTATATGTATGCATAACTACGGCCTCATGCCCAAAAATACATAAAGCATAAACTACTGGCTCAGGCCCAAACATACATAAAGCATAAACTATGGCCTCAGGCCCAAATATGCATAAAGCATATAAACTACGACCTCAGGCCCAAATACAGGTGTTCAACATTCAGGGATTTAAATTCAAGAATTGAGAATCATACAGCTATATGTTATGCTGAAATAGTGAATCATATTGAGTTACATGATACTAGAATACTACCAAAGTAGTAGCTCCAAAGCCTCTTGGACCATAGGTATGGGAGGGGTAAAGCATGCATAAGGTACGATTTAGAATTGAATTAGAGAGCTTAAGGTAAAGAACTTTAACATAGTAATTGGGTAGCAGGAGATGATAGTATGTGCCCGCTGAATAATATGAGCAACCCCTACCTTAAGGGGGTTGCGAAATATTATTTATGTTGCACGGGGTGATCCTTTAGGCAAAATCACTTAGGACACCCCCCCCCCC
>AWOL01S0053710.1:0-24152 GCA_000715115.1 Nicotiana otophora
GCGCTATATCAAGCCAAATCATGGCATAAATCACTCAGGCCCTCGGCCTATATCGAACATGCTGCAGCGTGCAGCCTGATCCCATAAATATCCTAACAAATCAGGCACTCGGCCTCACTAAGTCATAAACCTCTCAAGCCACTTGGGCATTTCAGTAAAAACAGGGCATTCAGCCCAAAACAACATTTATATGCATCACAATAGACTCATAAAACTGAGTTATGCAGTAAACAAGTATAACCATGACTGAGTATAGATTTTCAATCGAAAACAGTGAGAGGATAGTAAAAAAGGGCCCTAAGGGTCCAAACAGCACTGGCACAAGGCCCAAAACGTGGCTTTCAGCCCAATTTACAGAAACTCTTTCTAAAACATATAAGTATCGTATAGTTTCAACAAAATATGCAACTTCACAGTTGCTATGGGACGGACCAAGTCACAATCCCCAATAGTGCACGCCCACACGCCCGTCACCTAGCATGTGCGTCACTTTAAAATAGTAAAATGATAAGAAATTCGGGATTCCATACCCTCGGGACTAGATTTACAATCGTTACTTACCTCAAACCGGTCAAATCTCTACCCCGCAATGCTCTTGCCTCTCAGCTCGGCCTCCAAATGCTCTGAATCAATTCACAATCTGTACAATACCATCAATATCTGCTAATGGAATGAATTCAACAAGAAAAACTATCACATTAGCCCAAAACTCGAAATTGGCTCAACCCGGTCCCCGGGCCCACGTCTCAAAATCCGACAAAATTTGCAAAACTAGGAAGCTCATCCACTCACGATTCCATACATACAAAATTTATCAAAATCCGACATTGTTTGGTCCTTCCAATCCTTAAATTCAATTCTCCAAAATCCCAAGCCCTAACCCCTCATTTTCACTAATTACATGATTAAACAACGGGAAATCACCATACATATGAGTATTAGGGCTCAAGCAACTTACCTCACTGATATCCCTTAATCACCCTTCACAATCACTCCAAAAGCTCCAAAACTAGACTTAAAAATGGTGGAAATGAACAAAATTCACGAAGGGTTCTATTTATGGTTTCTACCCAAGCTTTTCGCACCTGCGGACAATTTATCGCTTCTGCACCACCGCACCTGCGGTCCAAACAACCGCACCTACGCAAGTCACTTAAACGCTCAGACTCCGCACCTGCGCTCCATTTCCGCATCTGCGACCACACAGGTGCGGAAAATACCTCGCACATGCGGCCACTGCCTGACTTCCTCGCTTCCACTTCTGCGTCACCTATCTGCATCTGCAGACTCGCAGATGCGACCTATCCTACGCAACTACGGACCCAGCTTACCTCGACATTGTCCGCACTTGCGACCTCTTATGTGCTTCTGCGGCCTCGCAGGTGCGGGAACTTCATCGCACCTGCGCCTTCTGCCCAGCTCCTCCAACCTCGCATCTGCGACATCCCGCTCGCTTCTGCGGGCTCGCACCAGCGATGAGACATCCGCAGGTGCGATTATGACAGCTGAGTTCCAACTACAGCAATCCTCCAATATCCAAACTTGTTCCGTTAATCATCTGAAATCACCCCGAGGTCCTCGGGACCTCAACCAAAATACCAACATGTCATATATCAACATACAAACTTATTCGAACCTTTGAATCACTCAAAACAACATCCAATTACCCTCGGATTCAAGCCTAAGAACTTCTAAACTTCCAAATTCGACATCTGATGCCGAAACCAACCAAACCACGTCCAACTTCGAACCTACTCCAACTTTCGGAATTTCATTCCGACCCCGATATCAAATTTCCAACATTTGCCAATTCAAGCCTAATTCCACTCCGGACCTCCAAATCATATTCCGGACGCTCTCCTAAGTCCAAAATCACCTAACAGAGCTAACGGAACCATCAGAATTCAAATCCGAGATCATTTACACATAGGTCAACATCCGATTGACTTTTCCAACTTAAGGTTCTAAATAAGAGACTAAGTATCTCATTCCACTCTGAAACTACTCGGGACCCGAACCAACCAACCCGATACAACACAATACAGCTAAATAACACATAAAGAAGCAGAAATGAGAGAAACAGGGCTATAACTCCCGAAACGACCAGCCGAGTCGTTACAGCAGGGTGACAAGAACACCATAACTATTGTGCAACAAATAATGAATATAAGTACAACCAATTAATCAAGTCCTTCCAATATAAATCTTTCGCCTATATATTTTTCAAATAGAAGTCTTCAAGATATAATACTTTCAAATAAATCTCTTTCAAATAAATTTCTTTCAATCTCTTTCAAATATAATTCCTTCAAATAAATATTTTTCAAATAAAATTCTTTCAAGTAAATCTCTTTTGAATAAAAGTCACCCTTTGACACGGCATTTCAAAATCATAAAATACGGGTCTCAGCCCACTTTTATACTTTCACAGCACCTCGTGCCAATTTCTCTATCACAACCGCACAGACAACTCACGTGCAAAATATCATCATTCATTTAACCATGGCAACTCTTGCCCACATTTCATATCATAACTGCACGAACAGTTCACATGCCAATATCGTCATTATTTCATATCACAACTGCACAGACAGTTCACATTCCAATATCATTATTATTTACTCACGGCACCTCGTGCTCACATTTTATTTCATAATCCACCTGGCAATAACCACAGGCTCCCAATTTCAACATAGATCAAACTATCATCTATTTACCAACAAAAAGACAAATTGCACAAGGTACAAAAATAAACAAAAGGAAAATCACACCACCACATGAAAATTACCAACGCAATAATCCCACATTATTCCATATCATCTCTGACAATAGCTACCCTTATCTCTCCTATAGCCACCCTCATCGCTCCTATAATATCCTCCCTTATCCCTCAGTCCTGATAATATCAATAGCCACCCTTATCGCTCCGCCTAGAAAATATCCCAACACACATAAAAATAGTGAAATGACACCCTTAATCCCACATAATATCAACAGTGAAATGCCACCCTTATATCCTCAAAATAATAAGTCAAATAACACAACAGTTTACTCGGAATATTATTCCGACAACATAACAAAATCAATTCATATCACAATTTGCCCAACGGCCACAACCAATTCCAAAGATATAACAAAATCAATTAATTTCACAACAAATAGCCCAAGGCACCACACAATGTGTATAAAACCTAAAAACAACAACAGAGATGGAAAGTACGCAGTATAGGGCAATTCCTTCATTAATCCAAATTCTTGATAATTTTATCACGCCTCAGTTTAAACTTATTTCATTAATTATTTGCAGATGAAATATCCATAATATAATTATTTCCAGAAAATATCAAATCACCCAACTCACAGAATTCACATAAATATACAAGCAATAACTACATCAAATTGTCATATAAAAACAAATTCAACAAATGCGAATTGAGACATGGCAAATAGATGATTTAATAAATGCCAACAATTATCCAATTTACTACAAAATATGCCTAAGACTTTAACCCAATCAATTTTGCACATATAAGTCCGAGTACGTATTCGTCACCTCGCGTACACAGCTTTTCACATTTCACAAATGGTACATAAGACTCGATGCCTAAGGGGTAATTCCCCTACTCAAGGTTAGGCAAGATACCTACCCTTTTTAAATTATGTTGATATTCCAAAATTGCCTTCTTGCTTGAATTGACCTACGGATAGCTCAAATCTATCCAAATTAATTGTATCACTTCATTAAAATTCATCGGAAACACTTTCGGATAATAAAACGTCGACTTAAAATTGTATTCTAAAAAGTCAACCAAAGTCAACGCGGGGCCCGCCTCTCGGAACCCCACAGAATTTTCACGAAATCCAAATACCAATTCAGGTACAAGTCCAACCATACCAATTTAATCAAATTTCGATAACGAATCGTCCTCCAAATCTATATTTTTATTTTTGAAAAGTTTTACAATTGTTTCCCATATTTCCAACTCAATTCACTGATTAAATGATGAAGATAACAATGGATTCATGTAATATAGCCAAAACCGAGTTAGAATCACTTACCCTGAAGAATTCTTTTAATTAAATTTTGAATCTTTCGAAAATCAAACTCGACCACTCCTGCGGGTCATAATACATATTACGAAGCTGCTCGAGACCTTAAGTCACTGAACGGGTATTAATTCTTAAAATGACAAGTCGGGTCGTTACATCCCTACCTTGCTCTTGGAGTGACTCGAACTTACAACCTCTTGGTTGGAAGTGGAGGGTGCTTATCATTAGAGAAACTCACTCTTGTCTAAAAAAACAACAAGAATAACTAAATTAAAGACTAAGTTAATAATAATATAATAATAATAATAATAATAANATTAGATTACTGAGTGCATTATTTCACACATGCTCACGGGTGATTCTATGTCACTGTAAATTTAACAGGAGTTCGACAACATCATCTCAGTGGAGATTATTTCTTTTATTCACACTGATTAGCCTTTAAGCCAATTCCTTTCACTCCAAATAAATTTCAAATTCCTTACATCAACACACAGTATTAATCTCAACATGCTGTAGCAATTTGTTCCTATGCACACATCATATGTATGTCTATAACCACATCTCTAGTCATAATAGTTGTTTATAATTAATTTCAACATCCTCAATTAATCTCATCTTAACCAAAATCTCATATCTAATTTTTACAACAATGACGGCAACACACGAGGCATGAAGACCTCATAGTTATTTATCCAAATTACCGGGTCATATTTAACGCCACCTGGGCACTCACCTCGTAGTCTAAAACTCAACAATTACAACACGAATATGGCAAATTATGCACAGAGAAATTCATACAAGAATGTTTTTCAAATAAGCCTAAAAGGCATGACTCCCTATAAGTACTATGGTACAAATTTAATTTCACAAGGGAAAATTTAAACACATAAATTTTTATCACAAGGATCTCGTCCTTATATAACTTCCACTGCGGCTCGTAGCCCGGTTTAAACATTTCACATCATATTAAAATGCGAGGATCCCGTCCTCACCTCTAAGTTACAAGTAATATGCACATTGTG
The DNA here is from genome assembly GCA_000715115.1 of Nicotiana otophora. NCBI lineage: Eukaryota > Viridiplantae > Streptophyta > Magnoliopsida > Solanales > Solanaceae > Nicotiana > Nicotiana otophora. Next base: position 5,076 of record AWOL01S0053710.1, read on the forward strand.
CCAACTGAAAATTTTCATTTTCTTCTCTTCAATAATTTCCGTTAAATAAAATCACAACACATAATGAACCCCATATCGGTAGGGCATTAAATTCATAAAATTGAAATCAATTATCCTGAAATTACATCAAAACCCACTAAAGTGAGTAATAGAAAGTCACTTTTGGACTCATAGCCCTCAATAGTGTGCAAAACAGCATGATAGACACGGGTTAACACCATCAAATCTCCCAACAGGGATAAACACGTGAGTGGTATACAAATCACAAACTCGCCCTATATGGAGCATGATAGGAGGTCTCCCTCGGTAATCAGAATTGAATCAAAATAAGAATATGGCTCCTCTATTATGTATTAAATCATACCAGTAATGACACCATCTGGTGCAGTGGCCTTAGCCATACATAGAAAATTTATCAACAGGCCGGGCTTCCCACTCTAGGGTGCCCTCTACCTGCCTATCCTCCACCCCTAACTAGCTGTGTATGTGGGGTAGTAACTGGAATAAAGCCTATAGCCTGAGTGTTCAGATGAAATTTGCCTCTCCCAAGTTTGGGACAACCTCTCATGGTGTGACTAGTATCACCACACTCATAAAACCCCCTCAGCAGGCGCGGCTGCTCATACCGAGTCTGTGCCAGATAACTGGAATAACCACTGTAAGAACCCTGTGCCGGTGATGCACTAAAAGTATTAACTGGAGCACTATGAGTATTCTGAATTGCGGACTGGGCTGACCGACTGCCCGAGCCTATGCCATGATGAGTCATAGATGCACGATGGAATCCACTGAATCTTCTAGAGTTCCGAGACCTTTTGGCCTCCTTAGACTTCTTTTCCTCACTTCAAACACGTTCTAACATTCTGTCAATCTCTACTACTTGTTTAAATGGAATGTCAGTCTGCAACTCTCGATCCATACATATTTTAAAATCATAATTGAGCCCTTCAATGAATCTGCAGACTCGCTCTCTTACTATAGGAACCAAAGAAGGTGCATGGCGGGCTAACTCACTGAACCTTATGGCATATTCTGACACTGTCATGGTGCCCTGACATAACCGCCCCTGACGTAACCGCTCAAACTCCACGCATCCTAAAGAGTCTGGGGAACAAACTATTTCAAAAACATCACCGAAAATTGAGCCCAAGTTAGTGGCATTGCACTGGTTGGTATACCTTATTCATAAACTTGCCACGATTGATACGCTGCTCCTGACAGCTGAAATATAATAAGGGCAACTCCAATTACTTCCACACTACCCATGGTGCAGAGAATACGATGACGCTTTTCTAGAAATCCCTAGGCATCCTCGGTGTCTGAGCCACTGAAGGTAGATAGACTATACCTCTTAAATCTCTCAAGTCTCTTTTTTTCTTCTTCTGATGCCTCTGGCCTGACCTCAGGCTGAACCAGAATAACATGCTGTACTGGCGCCACACCCAGAACCTGACCAATGTGAACCTATTGTTTGGAGTACGGGCGGTAGGAGTCTGAGCTCCTCCCCCTATCTATGAAATATTTGGTGAAACGGAGATCAATCCTGAATGAGTTAATGTACCAAACATGTTTAGGAACTATGCTAAAGTCTCCTGAAGTCTGGGGGTAACAATAGGTGTCTCTGGTACTTGTCCCCCAACTGGATCTACTGGCGGCTCTTGAACCACTACTCTGACAGGTGATTTAACTATGACACATGCCATTCCTCGACCTTTACCTCGGCCCCGGCCTCTTACGGCCCTAGCAAAATGTGCGGGTGTCTGCTCACCATCCGTGATAGAATAGAGATACAAAGGCTAAAACTCCAAAATCAATAATTTCTCACGACATGAATGAAAGAAGTAGAAATTTCCTAAAGGTTCTATATCCTCTTGAAGATAAGTACAGACGTCTCTGTATCGATCCGCAAGACTCGTTTGTGACTCGTAGAACCTATGAACCTAGAACTCTAATACCAACTTGTCACGACCCAAAAAAACCCTCCACAAGCATCAAAATGGCACTTAGTCTCTAAGACTAGGTAAGCCGATTACAATTACATTTCGAGCCATTTTATGTTTTAAACCAAAAGCGGAAACAAATATAACAACCTCCCAAGACTGGTAATACTGAGTCACGAACTCTAACTTAATACATGAAATGATCTCAAGGATCGAATACTCAATACTATTTGATTAATAATTAACAGTGCAATAAAATGGAAAGACTTCAAAGGACTACGACGACTAAGCAGCTCTACCTTGAATCCTTGCGATCACACTTTAACTATGTCCGAGTCCGATAGCTCCAATACCTGGCTGTGCACAAAAATGTGCCGAAGTGTAGTATGAGTACACCATGATCGGTACCCAGTAAGTATCAAGACTAACCTAAGTGGAGTAGTGATGAGGTACAGATGAGACACTCACCTGTCTAATAACCTGTGCAATATAGTATATAAAAATAATAGAAAACAAATAACAATGATGGAAACAATAATCAACCAGTGATATACACAGCAGGGCGACAAGAACACCATAAATATTGCGTAACAAATAATGAATACAAGTACAACCAATTAATCAAGTCCTTCCAATATAAATCTTTCCCCTATATATTTTTCAAATAGAAGTCTTTAGGATATAATACTTTCAAATAAATTTCTTTCAATTTCTTTCAAATAAAATTCCTTCAAATAAATATTTTTCAAATAAAATTCTTTCAACTAAATCTCTTTCGAATAAAAGTCACCATGTGACACAGCATTTCAAAATCATAAAATACGGGTCTCAGCCCACTTTTATATTTCCAAAGCACCTCGTGCCAATTTCTCTATCACAACCGCATGGACAACTCACGTGCCAAATATCATCATTCATTTAACCACGGCACCTCGTGCCCACATTTCATATCATAACTGCACGGACAGTTCACATGCCAATATCATCATTATTTACTCACGGCACCTCATGCCCACATTTTATATCACAATTGTACGGACAGTTCACGTACCAATATCATCATTATTTACTCACGGCACCTCATGCCCACATTTCATTTCATAATCCGCCTGGCAATAACCACAGGCTCCCAATTTCAACATAGATCAGACTATTATTAATTTACCAACAACAAGACAAATTGCACAAGGTATAAAAACACAAGGAAAATCACAACATCACATGAAAATTACCAACGCAATAATCCTATATCATCACATATCATCCCTGATAATAGCCACCCTTATCTCTCCTATAGCCACCCTTATCACTTCTATAATAGCCTCACTTATCCCTCCGCCTGACAATATCTATAGCCATAATTATCGCTCCTATAGCCACCCTTATCACTTCTATAATAGCCTCCCTTATCCCTCCGCCCTGACAATATCAATAGCCACCATTATCGCTCATATAGCCATCTTTATCGCTCCTATAGCCATCTTTATCGTTCCGCCCAGACAATATCCCAACACACATAACAACAGTGAAATGCCACCCTTATACCCACATAATATCAACAATGAAATGCCACCCTTATATCCTCAAAATAATAACTCAAATAACACAATAATTTACACGGAATATTATCCGAACAATATAACAAAATCAATTCATATCACAATTGCCCAACGGCCACAACCAATTCCAAAGATATAACAAAATCAATTAATTTCACAACAACTAGCCCAAGGCTCCACACAATGTGTATAAAACCTAAAAACAACAACAGAGATGGAAAGTACGCAGTATAGGGCAACGCCTTCATTAATCCAAATTCTTGATAATTATATAACGCCTCGGTTTAAACTTATTTCATTAATTATTTGCAGATGAAATATCCATAATATAATTATTTCCATAAAATATCAAATCACCTAACTCACTAAATTCACATAAATATACAAGCAATAATGACATCAAATTGTCATATAAAAACAAATTCAACAAACGTGAATTGAGGCATTGCAAATAGATGATTTAATAAATGCCAACAATTATCCAATTACTACAAAATATGCCTAAGACTTTAACCCAATCAATTTTGCATATATAAGCCTGAGTACGTACTCGTCACCTCACGTACAGGGCTTTTCACATTTCACAAATGGCACATAAGACTCGATGCCAAAGGGGTAATTCCCCCACTCAAGGTTAGGCAAGATACTTACCTTTTTTAAGTTATGCCGATATTCTAAAAGTGCCTTCTTGCTTGAATTGACCTCCGGACGGCTCAAATATATCCAAATTAATTGTATAACTTCATTAAAATTCATCAAAAATAATTTCGGATAATAAAACGTCGACTAAAAATTTTATTCTAAAAAGTCAACCAAAGTCAACGCGGGGCTTGCCTCTCGGAATCCGGCAGAAGTTTTACAAAATCTGAATACCCATTCAGGTACGAGTCCAACCAAACCAATTTTATCAAATTTCGATAACGAATCATCCTCCAAATCTATAATGTTTTTTTTGAAAAGTTTTACATTTGTTTTCCCAAATTTCCAACTCAATTCGTTGATTAATGATGAAGATAACAATGGCTTCGTGTAATATAGCCAAAACCGAGTTAGAATCACTTACCCCGAAGAATTCTTTTAATTAAATTCTGAATCTTCCGAAAATCAAACTCGACCACACCCGCGGGTCATAATACATATTACGAAGTTGCTCGAGACCTTAAGTCACTGAACGGGACATTAATTCTTCAAACGACAAGTCGGGTCGTTACGCCCTGTTGCTCTAGCAAAGTGAGCATCACATTGGTGATTTGAAAGTTGGCCGCCCTAATACGGGGAGGGACTATTGCACTTGCATATCCTTCATTGGGTAATATCTGATGTGGAGCCGCTCATGGTGGAGGTGGGGGGTAGATTGGGGACAATGTCATGAAGCACTCGGCCTCTTCTATTGTCTTGAGGTTCGAGAGGAACCTCATCGACTTGATCATCCTCGATGTCCATATCCCCCCAAAGGCAAATTTTCGAGCTCATTGTTCGCCATGGTTGTACCTACGATTTCTCACACAAGTTAGTAACACAGAAGGAAAAGAAGATATTCCAAAAACACACCCAAATATATATATCTAACACCGTTTTAACTCCCCAGCAATGGCACCAAAAATTGATGACGTCCACAACACACATATATAGGAGATATGATACGGTCGTATGCAATAATAGTACCCAACAAGAGTCGGTGTCGATTTCCAAAAGGAGTTATAAGAGGTGCTAGGAGTATATATTTGAAGCAAGCAAATGGGTTATCTAAGATTGCACTTCCACAACAAGGATTTGTTTTCTATTTTTACTTTTACTATAATGAATGCAAGCTAAAGAAAATATATTATAGATAAATATTTTTGAGGTTTTTCTAGTTAGATTAAAGGCGTAGGGTTGTGACCATAACCTAGGTATTTGTCTAATGGGATAAAGATATTTATACTTATTTTGTTGATTGGGGTGTATTATAGCTCTCAACTCCACGTTACCCACTCAATACCTCTCAGTCAGAGAGTGATTTTTCCCAACTTGGCTTTCTCAAGTCCAAATGGGTGTCAACCAAAATAGTTGATAAGAGCTCGAGTCGGGTTCTTACTATATCTAGTTTGAACCTTTTAATTAGGTTAATCAATCTCTCAATTAACCCAATTCATTGTTATTTAAGTTATCCTAAACTAGGTCCCTCTTTCTCAAGTAGATACTAAGTCAAATAGGCATGAATCAATATTTACAACCATTAATTCTAAAATTGAAGCATGAACTAAGCTAAATAATCAGCACTCAAATCATAAACAACCATAACATTAATCACTCATAAGGTTTACACACTAGGGTTGGTTCACAACCCTAGTAAGAATCTAGCTACTCGTAATGGTAGTAGAAGAATATAAAGATGAAAAGCTAATTAAACTCACGATGGAAGATTAAAATGATGAAATCTAATGTTAAAATACTCAAATAAGCTCAAACTTCCTAAAATAGTAAAGAGTAACGGCTACAACAGCTTTGTATGTTCAAACTTGACCTAATTTTATGAAACTCGTCTACTTATACATGTCCGAAAATCGTGGACAAAAATGCCCCTCAGGAAGCTCTGCGGGCACACAATCCATGTGCGGTCTGCAAATTTCTTCAGTTGGCAGGCAGGTGAGTTCTGCGGCCGCACATTTCTGGACTGTGGCCGCACATTTCTGGACAACGGCCGCACAATTCTTGTGCGGTCCACACTTCACAAAAGCTCCTAGACTTGGTCTTTTTGCATACTCTCTGATTTTTGACTTTTAAGCCCAGTTCTGCGGTCGCAACATTCATGTGCGGTCCGCACATTACTGAAAGTCTTGTTGGGTATTTCTTCTTGGTTTGCAGCCGCAAATGGAATTCTACGATCCGTAATTTCTTCTGCGGGCCACACATTTGTGTGTCTACGCCCTTTATTGCCTTGTGCTTTGGAACACTCCTTTTTTAGTCGGATTTCATCTCGGGAGACCAAACTTCCAGCATTCCTGCAATTTGCACAGTTTTATTAGTTTCGGGAACACAATTCAAACTTTCGAACTAAAACAAAAACCTAAAAAGTGGTAATAAGGGGTCAAAATCCCTACTTATAAATTTGCTTCTTTTTAATTTTCAAATTTTCTTGTAGATTTCACAAAACTTTCAATAAAATAAATAGGAAACATTTGGGGTGTAGATGCTAATCTCAGGAAGCTACACAGAATACTCCTTATGGTCCATGTGATGATTGACAATGTGGAGCATGGTTAAAAAAGTTTCCCTGACAGCATAATCAAGAAACTGTGGGATGTTTGTCTTGAAGAAGCCACCAAAATTTTCTATGATATGGATGACCTCTTTGAAGTTCTCTTGCTAGAATTAGATCAAAGAGAAGGAGATAAACGGGTGGTACGTGATAAATTGCTTTCTAATTTTATGATAGAAGTACCAAATGCAATAGACGCACATGCGGAAAATTTAGAAAACATTGTTAACAATAGGATAAATGAGGTAATTAGAATATTCTTTCAAGAGTTTGTCAACAATAAGATAAATGATTACCCTAAAAATAATGTTGTTTTACAAAAACAAAACTAATATCTTTAGTAGTTGTTTTGCTTTTTTGTTTGAAAGGCAATGTGCTTTTTGCCCGTTAAAGCTTTAAACATTGTACCTTCCCATTAAAGGCACACGGAGCCCTAAGCGCCTAACCAAGGCTTCCATTGTCGCAGAATTCTAAGCACCGAAGAACCAATAACTGCCATTGTCACAGAACCCTAAGCGGCAAAGAACCAAGGTTGCCATTCTCACGGAACACTAATCTCTCATACCATCAAAGCTCAACAACCAAGAGATACTCATGGATGAGGACTTTCGTGTTGGCTTTGCTTCCTTCTCATTTTCAAATTACTTGTAGATTTCACAAAAATTGCAGTAAAATAAATAGGAAATATTTGTGGTGTGGATGCTAATCTCACGAAGCTACACAGAATGCCCCTTAAGGTCCAGGCGAAGATTGACACTATGGAGCATAGTTATACAAGTTTCCCTACCAGCATAATTGTAACGACCCGGCCGGACGTTTCCAGAGTTATAGCCCTGTTTCCCCCATTTCTGCTTCCTTTTGTGCTTTTCAGCTATATTATGTTATACCGGGTTAGTTGGTTTGGTCTGGAGTAGTTTCGGAGTGGATTGAGACACTTAGTCTCTAAAGTAGAAGCTTAAGTTGAAAACGTCAACCAGATGTTGACTTATGTGTAAACAATCTCAGATTTGAATTCTGATGATTCCATTAGCTTTGTTAGGTGATTTTGGACTTAGGAGTGCGTCTGGAATGAAATTTAGAGGTCCGTAGTGGAATTAGGCTTGAATTGGCGAAAGTTGGAAATTTGGCGATTTTGGTCGGCTGTGGAAAATTTGATATCGGAGTCGGAATAGATTTCCGGAAGTTAGAGTAGGTTCGTGGTGTTATCTGTGACGTGTGTGTAAAATTTGAGGTCATTTGGACGTGGTTTGAATGGTTTCGGCATCGGTTGTCGAATTTGGAAGTTTAGAAGTTTTTAGGCTTGAATCTGAGGGTAATTTGGTGTTTTGATGTTGTTTTAAGTGTTTCGAAGGTTCGACTAAGTTCGTATGTTGATATATGACTTATTTGTAAGTTTGGTCGAGGTCCCGAGGGGCTCGGGGTAAGTTCGGGTGGTTAACAGATTGTTTGAAGTTGGAAAATACAGTTGAAGCTACTACTACTAATATTTCCGCACCTGCGGAGGGGGGAGCCGTAGGTGCGCGTTGCAGTTCACAGGTGCGGATAGTGTTGAGGTAGGCTGGGTCCATAGGTGCGTAGAAGACGTCGCATCTGTGAGTACGCAGATGCGGATAGATGCCCACAGAAGCGGAAGGGAGTTGGTCAGGCAGTGACCGCATATGCGAGGTCTTTTCCACACCTGCGTGGTTGCATATGCGGACATGGAGCGCAGGTGCGAAGTTTTGGGCTTTAATGATTTTCTGCAGGTGCGGGCGTTTTTGCAAAGATGCGGCACCGCATGTGCGCATATTTGGCTGCAGGTGCGAAAGACCTGGGCAGAAACTATAAATTGAACACTTCGCGAATTTTGGTTCATTTCCACCATTTTCAAGTCGGTTTTTCGAGCTTTTGGAGTGATATTTGGAAAGGGATTCAAGGGTATTCACTAAGGTAAGTTGCTTGAGCTCTATGATCATTAGCTATGGTGTTTTCCAGTTAATTTCTCACCTAATTAGTAGGAGTTTTGGAGTGAAATAAGGGGTTAGGGCTTGGGATTTTGGAGAGAATAATTTGGGGATTTGAGGGACCAAATAAGGCCGGATTTCAATAAATTTAGTATGGGTAGACTCGGGAGTGAATGGGATTTCGGGTTTTGTGACTTTTGTCGGATTTCGAGACGTGGGCTCGGGGGCCGGGTTTGAGTGAATTTCGGGTATTTTGTCTAAATTGGTATTTTCCTTGTGGGATTCATTCCTTTAGCTCATATTGATCGTATTTTATTGCTTGTGGCTAGATTCAGGTCATTTGGAGGCCGGTTCGAGAGGAAAGAGCATTCCGAAGTAGGAGTTCTACGTTGTTGAGGTAAGTAACAGTTTTAAATCTCGTCTTGAGGGTATGAAACGTGGATTTTTGTATGATGTGACTGTTTGGAGATGGCACCCATGCTAGGTGACGGGCATGAGGATGTACGCCGTGAGGGATCGAGACTTGGTCTGTCCCGGGAGACTATGAAGTCTATTAGCCTTTATTTGTGTTCATATGCATTTCTGTCTACTAGAACTTGACTGTCTTTCATGTTAGAAATCATGCTTAGGCTATATTCCTTCTACTGGTAGTTATATTCAGTCATAGTGTTTCTTGTACATGTTTACCTCAGTGTCTGCTATTTTCCCTGATGATATACTGTGACACTTTGATTTGGGATGTTTTCCTTTCTTTATTGAGAGCTATGAGACTAGAGAGGTTCATGACTGAGTAAGACCGAGGGCCTGGTTGTGAGGTATTGTTCTATGGCACGTGAGTTGTCCGTGCGGATCCTTATATTTATACTATGGCACGTGAGTTGTCCGTGCAGTACGTGAGTTGTCTGTGCGGATCCAGATATGATATTATAGCACGTGAGTTGTCTATGCAGCACGTGAGTTGTCCGTGCGGATTAGCGCTTGGGCTGTAGGAACCCCTCATGAGCCTGAACACCCCCAGTGAGCGCAGGTACCTATTGAGAGTGTGTATTGAGGGCTCAGAGCCGAGAGTGTGAGCTGTTGAGATGGGTTAAGTGACTGCTGCCTTGAGAGGCTGTACTTGCTTTTATTTATTGTTGCACTTAGTTGTTATCTGTTGTTGTTGTGAAATTTCTGAAAGATCCATATCTGTTTTACATGAGCGCGAACTGATTTGACTTATACCACAGGATTTGAAAGCATGTTCACTCTTTACTGAAAACTTTTAAAATGAATTGTACTGTATAGCTCGTCACTGCTTCTCAGTTCCTTATTTATTTTTGTTACTTGCTGAGTTGGTTGTACTCATGCTATACCCTGCACTTCATGTGCAGATCCAGGTGTGTTTGAACACGGAGGTCGTGGAGTTCGAGAGGATCGAGTACCGGAGCTTCGAGGTAGCTGTCGGTGTCCGCAAGACCTTGTCTCTCCTTCTATATATTTCTTTCTGTCTTGTATTGATGCTTAGAAACTGGTTGTATTAGTTTGGTAATCTAGATGCTCATGACTTAGTGACACCCCGATGTCGGGCTATTTTTCCGCACTTATGTTTTTATTTGGGTTTTACCCTATATTTATTAAACACTCCGGATATTTTAAATGTCTTAATTCACTTCTGTTAAAATTTTGAAAGAGTCTTGGAAAGGTCGGCTTTCCTAGGACCACGATAGGCGCCATCACGATGGGTTAGGTTTGGGTCGTGACAAGTTGGAGTAGTTGGCTGAGATTTATATCCGAGAGGTTATTTGCCTGCATGGTGTTCCAGTTTCCATCATTTCAGATAGAGGTACTCAGTTTATATCACAGTTTTGGAGGTCCGTGCAGCGAGAGTTGGTTCTCGGGCTGGGTTGGGCACAGCATTTCACCCTCAGATGGACGGGTAGTCTGAGCGCACTATTCAGATATTGGAGGACATGTTGTGCGCTTGTGTCATTGACTTTGGTGGTTCATGGGATTAGTTCTTGTCGCCTCGCGGAGTTTGCATATAACAATAGTTATCAGTCGAGCATTCAGATGGCTTAGTACAAAGCTTTATATGGGAGGAGGTGTAGATCTCCGGTAGGATAGTTTGAGCCGGGTGAGGCTAGGCTCTTGGGTACAGGCTTGGTCCAGGATGCATTAGATAAGGTGAGATTGATTCAGGAGCAGCTTCGCACAGCGCAGTCTAGGCGGAGGAGCTATGCGGACAGGAAGGTCCGTGATGTGTCTTTTATGGTTGGGGAGAAGGTTTTGCTGAAGGTATCACCCATAAAAGGTGTTATGAGGTTTGGAAAGAGGGGCAAGTTGAGACCCCGGTTCGTTGGGCCTTTTGAGGTGCTTCAGAGGATAGGAGAGATGACTTATAATCTTGCCTCGCCATCCAGCTTGTCGAGTGTGTATCCAGTGTTTTATGTTTCCATGCTCTAGAAGTATGTTGGGGATCATTCCAATGTTTTGGACCTCAGCACGGTTCAGTTGGAGGGTGATATGACTTATGATGTGGAGCCGGTGGCCATTTTGGATCGGCAAGTTCGGAAGTTGAGGTGAAAGGACATAGCTTCGGTGAAGGTGTAGTGGAGGGGTCAGTCTGTGGAAGAGGCCACATGGGAGCCGAGCGGGAGATGCGGAGCAGATATCCACGCCTATTCGAGACTCCATGTATATTTATAGATCCGTTCGAGAACGAACGGTTGTTTAAGAGGGGAAAGATGTAACGACCCGACCGGTCATTTCGAAAGTTATAGCCTCGTTTCCCCATTTCTATTTCCTTTTGTGCTTTTCAGCAAGATTATGTTATACCGGGTTAGTTGGTTTGGGTCCGGAGTGGTTTCGGAGTGGATTGAGGCACTTAGTCTCTAAAGTAGAAGCTTAAGTTGGAAAAGTAAACCGGATATTGACTTATGTTTAAACGATCTCGGATTTGAATTATGATGGTCCCATTAGCTTTGTTAGGCAATTTTGGACTTAGAAGCGCATCCGGAATGCGATTTGGAGGTCCGTAGTGGAATTAGGCTTGAATTGGCGAAAGTTGGAAATTTGGAGATTTCGGTCGGATGTGGAAAATTTGATATCGGGGTTGAAATGGATTTCCGGAAGTTGGAGTAGGTTCGTGGTGTCATTTGTGACGTGTGTGTAACATTTGAGGTCATTCGGCCGTGGTTTGGTTAGTTTTAGCATCGGTTGTCGAATTTGGAAGTTTAGAAGTTCTTAGGCTTGAATCCGAGGGTAATTTGGTGTTTTGATGTTGTTTGGAGTATTTCGATGGTTCAACTAAGTTCGTATGTTGATATATAACTTGTTGGTATGTTTGGTCGAGGTCCCAAGGGGCTCGGGGTGAGTCCGGGTAGTTAAAGGATTATTTGAAGTTGGAAAATACAACTGAAGCTGCTGCTACTGATATTTCCGCACCTGCGGAGGGGGGAGCTGAGGGAGTTCTCAGTTGCGAACAGTATTGAGGTAGGCTGGGTCCGCAGGTGCATAGAAGAAGTCATATCTGCGAGTCCGCAGATGCGGATAGATGCCCGCAGAAGCGGAAGGGAAGAGGTCAGGCACTGGCCGCAGGTGCGAGATCTTTTCCGCACTTGCGTGGTCGCAGATGCGGACATGGAGTGCAGGTGCGAAGTTTTGGGCTTTAATAATTTTCCACAGGTGCGGACGTTTTTGTGCAGATGCGGTACCACAGGCGCGCATATTTGGCCGCGGGTGCGAAAGACGTGGCAGAAACTATAAATTGAACACTTCGCGGATTTTGGTTCATTTCCACCATTTTCAAGTCGGTGTTTGGAGCTTTTGGAGTGATATTTGGAAAGGGATTCAAGGGTATTCACTGAGGTAAGTTATTTGAGCTCTATTATCATTAGCTATGATGTTTTCCCGTTAATTTCTCATGTAATTAGTAGGATCTTTGGAGTGAAATAACGGGTTAGGGCTTGGGATTTTGGAGAGAGTAATTTGGGGATTTGAAGGACCAAATGAGATCGGATTTCAATGAATTTAGTATGGGTAGACTCGGGAGTGAATGGGCTTTCGGGTTTTGTGACTTTTGTCAGATTTCGAGATGTGAGCTCGGGGGCCGGGTTTGAGTGAATTTCGGGTTTTTGGTCTAAATTGGTATTTTCCTTGTGGGATTCATTCCTTTATCTCATATTGATCGTATTTTATTGCTTGTGGCTAGATTTGGGTCATTTGGAGGCCGGTTCGAGAGGAAAGACCATTCCTGAGTAGGAGTTCTACGTTGTTGAGGTAAGTAACAGTTTTAAATCTGGTCTTGAGGGTATGAAACCCAGATTTTTGTATAATATGACTGTTTGGAGGTGACACCCATGCTAGGTGATGGGCGTGTGGATGTACGCCATGAGGGATCGAGACTTGGTCCATCCCGGGAGACTATGAAGTCTATTAGCCTTTATTTGTGTTCATATGCATTCCTGTCTACTAGAACTTGACTGCCTTTCATGTTAGAAATCATGCTTAGGCTATATTCCTACTCCTGGTAGTTATATTCAGTCATAGTGTTTCTTGTACATGTTTACCTCAGTCTCTGCTATTTTCCCTGATGATATACTGTGACACTTTGATTTGGGNTGAGACCCCGATTCGTTGGGCCTTTTGAGGTGCTTCAGAGGATAGGAGAGATGACTTATAATCTTGCCTCGCCACCCATCTTGTCGAGTGTGTATCCAGTGTTTTATGTTTCCATGCTCTGGAAGTATGTTGGGGATCAGTCCCATGTTTTGGACTTCAGCACAGTTCAGTTGGAGGGTGATATGACTTATGATGTGGAGCCGGTGGCCATTTTGGATCGGCAAGTTCGAAAGTTGAGGTCAAAGGATATAGCTTCGGTGAAGGTGTAGTGGAGAGGTCAGTCTGTGGAAGAGGCCACATGGGAGACCGAGTGGGAGATGCGGAGCAGATATCCACACCTATTCGAGACTCCATATATATTTCTAGATCCGTTCGAGGACGAACGGTTGTTTAAGAGGGGGAAGATGTAACGACCCGGCCAGTCATTTCGAAAGTTATAGCCTCGTTTCCCCATTCCTTTTTCCTTTTGTGCTTTTCAGCTATATTATGTTATACCGGATTAGTTGGTTTGGGTCTGGAGTGATTTCGGAGTGGATTGAGGCACTTAGTCTCTAAAGTAGAAGCTTAAGTTAGAAAAGTCAACCGGATATTGACTTATGTGTAAACGATCTCGGATTTGCATTATGATGGTTCCATTAGCTTTGTTAGGTGATTTTGGACTTAGAAGCGCATCCAGAATGCGATTTGGAGGTCCCTAGTAGAATTAGGCTTGAATTGGCGAAAGTTAGAAATTTGGTGATTTCGGTCGGCTGTGGAAAATTTGATATCGTGGTTGGAATGGATTTCCGGAAGTTTGAGTAGGTTCGTGGTGTCATTTGTGACGTGTGTGTAAAAATTGAGGTCATTCGGGCGTGGTTTGGTTAGTTTCAGCACCGGTTGTCGAATTTGGAAGTTTAGAAGTTCTTAGGCCTGAATCCGAGGGTAATTTGGTGTTTTGATGTTGTTTGGAGTGTTTCGAAGGTTCGACTAAGTTCGTATATTGATATATGACTTGTTGGTATGTTTGGTCGAGGTCCCGAGGGGCTCGGGGTGAGTCCGGGTAGTTAAAGGATTATTTGAAGTTGGAAAATGCAACTGAAGCTGCTGCTACAGATATTTCCGCACCTGCGGAGGGGGGAGCTGCAGGTGCGAGGTAGCAGGTGCGCGAGGAAGTTCTCAGTTACGGACAGTATTAAGGTAGGTTGGGTCCGCAGGTGCGTAGAAGAAGTCACATCTGCAAGTCCACAGATGTGGATAGATGCCCGCAGAAGCGGAAGGGAAGAGGTCAGGCACTGGCCGCAGGTGCGAGGTCTTTTCCGCACTTGCGTGGTCGCAGATGCGGACATGGAGTGCAGGTGCGAAGTTTTGGGCTTTAATGATTTTCCGTAGGTGCGGACGTTTTTGTGCAGATGCGGCACCACAAGCGCGCATATTTGGCCGCAGGTGCAAAAGACTTGGCAGAAACTATAAATTGAACACTTCGCGGATTTTGGTTCATTTCCACCATTTTCAAGTCGGGCTTTGGAGATTTTGAAGTGATATTTGGAAGGGGATTCAAGATTATTCACTGAGGTAAGTTGCTTGAGCTCTATTATCATTAGCTATGATGTTTTCCCGTTAATTTCTCATGTAATTAGTAGGAATTTTGGAGTGAAATAAGGGGTTAGGGCTTGGGATTTTTGAGAGAGTAATTTGGGGATTTGAGGTACCAAATGAGATCGGATTTCAATGAATTTAGTATGGGTAGACTCGGGAGTGAATGGGCTTTCGGGTTTTGTGACTTTTGTCAGATTTAGAGATGTGGGCCCGGGGCCGGGTTTGAGTGAATTTCGGGTTTTTGGTCTAAATTGTTATTTTCCTTGTGGGATTCATTCCTTTAGCTCATATTGATCGTATTTTATTGCTTGTGTCTAGATTCGGGTCATTTGAGTCCGGTTCGAGAGGAAAGAGCATTCCTGAGTAGGAGTTCTACGTTGTTGAGGTAAGTAACAGTTTTAAATCTGGTCTTGAGGATATGAAACCCAGATTTTTGTATAATATGACTGTTTGGAGGTGACACCCATGCTAGGTGATGGGCGTGTGGATGTACGCCATGAGGGATCGAGACTTGGTCCATCCCGGGAGACTATGAAGTCTATTAGCCTTTATTTGTGTTCATATGCATTCCTGTCTACTAGAACTTGACTGCCTTTCATGTTAGAAATCATGCTTAGGCTATATTCCTACTCCTGGTAGTTATATTCAGTCATAGTGTTTCTTGTACATATTTACCTCAGTCTCTGCTATTTTCCCTGATGATATACTGTGACACTTTGATTTGGGTTGTTTTCCTTTCTTTATTGAGAGCTATGAGACTAGAGAGGTTCATGACTGAGTAAGGCCGAGGGCCTAGTTGTGAGGTATTGTTCTATGGCACGTGAGTTGTCTGTGTGGATCCTTATTTTTATACTATAGCACGTGAGTTGTTCGTGTAGCACGTGAGTTGTTCGTGCAGATCCAGATATGATACTATAGCATGTGAGTTATCCGTGCAACACGTGAGTTGTCCGTACGGATTAGCGCTTGGGTTGTAGGAGCCCCTCATGAGTCTGAACACCCCCAGTGAGCGCGGGTACCTATTGAGAGTGTGTATTGAGGGCTGAGAGCCGAGAGTATGAGTTGTTAAGATGGGTTGAGTGACTGCTGCCTTGAGAGGTTGTACTTGCTTTTATTTATTATTGCACTTAGTTGTTATCTGTTGCTATTGTGAAATTTCTGAAAGATTCATATCTGTTTTACATGAGCGCGAACTGATTTGACTTATACCACACGATTTGAAAGCATGTTCACTCTTTACTGAAAACTTTTAAAATGAATTGTACTGTATAGCTCATCACTGCTTCTCAGTTCCTTATTTATTTCTGTTACTTGCTGAGTTGGTTGTACTCATGCTACACCATACACTTCATGTGCAGATCCAGGTGTGTTTGGTCACAAAGGTCATTGAGTTCGGGAGGATCGAGTATTGGAGACTTCGAGGTAGATGTCGGCATCCGCAGGACCTTGTCTCTCCTTCTATATATTTCTTTCTGTCTTGTATTGATGCTTAGAAACTAGTTATATTAGTTTGGTTATCTAGATGTTCATGACTTAGTGACACCCCGATGTTGGGATATTTTTTCACACTTATGTTTTTATTTGGGTTTTAACCTGTATTTATGAAAAACTTCGTATATTTTAAATATCTTAATTCACTTCTGTTAAATGTTTGAAAGAGTCTTGGAAAGGTCGGCTTGCCTAGTACTACGATAGGCGCCATCACGACGGGTTAGGTTTTGGGTCGTGACAATAATCAAAACAATATGGGATGTTTGGCTTGAAGAAGCCACCATACCTTGTTATGATGTGGATGATCTCTTTGAAGATCTCTTGCTGGAATTAGATCGAAGAGAAGGAGATAAACGGGTGATACGTGACAAACTGCTTTCTAACTTTATGATAGAAGTACCAAATGTAATAGACGCACATGTGAAAAACGTAAAAAACATTGCTAATAATAGGATAAATGAGATATTTAGAATATTCTTTCCATAGTCTGTCAACAATAGGATAAATGATTATCCTAAAAATAACTTTTTTAAAAAAACTAATATCTTTAGTATTTGTCTTGCTTTTGTGTTTGAAAGGCAATGTGCTTTTTGCCTGTTAAAGCTTTAAACATTGTAGCTTCATACTAAAAGCACACAGAGCCTAAGCGTCGAACCAAGGTTGTCATTGTCACAGAACTCTAAGCGCCGAAGAACCAATGGTTTCCATTGTCACACAACTCTAAGTGGCGAAGAACCAAGGCTGCCATTCTTACAGAACATTAAACACTCATACTGTCAAATTTTAACAACCAATAGATACTCATGGATGAAGACTTTCGTACTGCTTTGCTTTTTCTCATTTTCAAATTTACTTGTATATTTCACAAAACTTGCAGTAAAAGAAATAGAAATAATTTGGGGTGTGGATGTTAATCTTAGGAAGCTACACAGAACTCTCCTTAAGGTCCAGATGATGATTGACATTGTGGAGCATAGTTATGCAACCCATGCCAGCATAATCAAGAAACTGTGGGATGTTTGGCTTGAAAAGACCACCATACTTTGCTATGATGTGATGACCTCTTTGAAGATATCTTGCTGTAATTAGATCTAAGAGAAGAAGATAAATGGATGATACGTGACAAACTGCTTTCTAATTCTATGATAGACGTACCAAATGCAATAGACGCACATGTGAAAAATTTAGAAAATATTGCTAACAACGATTTCAAGATTGAATGGGTTAAACTAGAAATGACGAAATTGATTGGAAAGAAAAAATGTTATGCTCTTTTAAGTTCAGCACTAGATGAATCACTCATAATTGGGAGAGAGGACCAAAGGAGGAAAGCACTAGAAATGTTGTCTTCGGATGATGTATCTGTCATATAGGTATGTGTGACATAGGCAAAACAGCATTTGCTCAAGTACTTTTTAATGACCAAAAGGTGGGTGAAATTTTAAGTGGAGGATATGGGTTTATGTATCCGTAGAATTTGACCTAATTAAAATTATAAAGTCAATACTTGAGTCTGCCTCCAACAAAAAAATGCAAACTGATGGAATTGGAATTGCTATAGTCCAAACTTCTAGATCAACTCCGCCACAAGAAGATTTTGTTGATATTAGATGATTTTTGGAGTGAAGAGTATGCAGATTGGGACAACTTGTGTGCACCTTTTAAGGTTGGTTATGAGGGTAGTAAAATCATACTAACGACCCGAAGTGCAAAAGTATCATTTGTTGTTGGAGCAAACTCATTGCACCTTTCAACTCTTTCTGACGAGGATTGTTGGGAAATAGTGAAACAAAAGGCATTTTTCAATAGGCAATTGCATGGTGAAGATAATTTGGAAGAAATGAGATTGGATATAGCAAGGAAATGCAAGGGATTACCTTTGGCATCGAAAATACTTGGAGGTTGACTTCATGGTATACCTGATTAGGAGTGGGACTCAATATTAAAAAGTAAGTTGTCACACTTGCCACAATATGAAAAAACATATACTCTTGGTCTTTTGTTTGGCTATTATTCTCTACCACTAAACTTTGAAGAAATGCTT
This sequence comes from Nicotiana otophora, assembly GCA_000715115.1. Classification (NCBI taxonomy): domain Eukaryota; kingdom Viridiplantae; phylum Streptophyta; class Magnoliopsida; order Solanales; family Solanaceae; genus Nicotiana; species Nicotiana otophora. Next base: position 23,468 of record AWOL01S0053710.1, read on the forward strand.
TGCGTATTGTTCATTATTTCCACCTGGTCATATGTTTGTAATGGATGATTTGGTATTGTTGGAGATGGTGGAAGGGTTGATTTAACCCGTAGGTGAAATGAGGTTAGAGTACATTGGGAGAGAAGATCTTGATATTCAAAAGAAATTGTATATGATGCATGAATTTATTCACAACATGGCACAACTTGTTTCAGCTAATATATGTCATCAGATGGAAAATCAAAGCTCTTATCGCTTACTGGAAAGTATTCGTCACTTGTCCATGTGTTGGGGCAATATGCAGTCAGTAGAACTAAAGAGGTTTCCATGTAAGAAATTGAAAACCTTTCTTTGGCCATGTGCAAGTGGTGTGGTTATTGGTCAGCAACTCTTTTCTTTGTTTGAGAAATTTACAATCATAAGAGTGTTGGACCTGAAAACGGAGGCATTACTCAATTACCAGAGACAATTGTCTGGTTAAAGTATTTGTGGTATCCAAGGACGTCTCAACAAAATCTATGGCCTAAAGTCAAATTTTAATAATGGACTTTTTTTTTCTTTTTGTCTATAGTATAATTATCTTGCAAAATATAGTATTAATAATTACGTTGATTTTTTTTCTTCGTTCTTTATGCCTATAGTGTAGTTATCTTATAAAATATAATATTATATTTGCATTAGTAAGAAAATTCACGTTAATAAGATG
>AWOL01S0053713.1:0-28904 GCA_000715115.1 Nicotiana otophora
GATTTCTTAGGTTTGACCGTAGGTTGCCTTTATGGCTACCGGGTTTGGATGTTGGTTCTGGAAGTCGGTATAGGTCCATTTTACTATTTAAAACATGTATGCAGATTTTGGTGCAAAACGTAATTGATTTGATAGGATGCGGATGCTCGGTTATGAATTTGGAAGTTCTTTTCTTTGAAAGTTTAATGCATTTTGATGTCTAGTTCAAAGTTCTAGGTGTTATTTTAGTGTTTTGATCGCGCGAGCAAGTTCGTATGATGTTATTACACTTGTGTGCATATTTTGTTTGGAGCCCGAGGGGCTCGGGTGAGTTTCGGACGTATTTCAGACGAGTTTGGATAGTGCAAAGATTGTTGGTGCAATGCCCAGTTCTGGTGTCTGATGCAAATCTCGCATTTGCGAGGTCTGGCTCATATTTTCGAGGTCTGACTCGCATTTGCGAGCCTCGATTTTGCGGAAAAATACTTGCATTTGCGAGTAGGGTCTGGGATTGGGTAACCTCGCACTTGCTAGGAAATAGTTTGCAATTGCGAACAGCGTATGATCTCTTTTGCGATCATTTAGTCGCATTTGCGATTCCTGGCCACAGTAGAGTATCTTCTCAATTGAGAAGATTGTGGTTGCAATTGCGAAGGTGGGATCTTCGCATTTGCGATAATTTTGCTGCCATTATGACTTCTGGGCTTCTGAGGCAGGGCTCGTATTTGCGATAGTCGTAATTGCGAACAAGACATCGCAATTGCGACATCTGCAGCTGGGTAAAAGAGGGAAAAATTGGACTTAGCTCATTTTGCACCATTTCTCAACCCTAAACACTCTAGAGGCGATTTTCCAAGAGATCTTTCTTCCCAATTTCATTGGTAAGTAACTTTAATCCATTTCTTTTCAATTCTCCATTACTTTTCATAAGATTTCAACATCATATTTAGAATTTCCATTGTAGAATTTAGGGATTTGGGTAGAATTTGGAAACTTTTTAAAAATTAAGATTTAGACCTCAAATTGAGGTTGGATTTCGAAACAAATCATATAACCGGGCTCGGGGGTGAATGGGTAATCGAATTTTGGTCCGAACCTCGGGTTTTAACCAAGCGAGCCCGAGATTGACATTTGTTGACGTTTTCAAAAATGATCAAAATTGAACCTTTTTCATTAATGGGTAGTTTCTAAAGTCTATTTTGAATTATTTAAACTATATTTGGCTAGATTTGATTGGTTTAGAAACTAATTCTAGAAGAAAAGTCGCAGTTGAGCATTGATTTGGTTGCGGAGTGAGGTAAGTGTTGTGGTTAACCTTGACTTGAGGGTTAGGACTTGCTGGCCAATTTGCTACGTGTTTGTATGTGTGGGGACAAGCTATATGTGAGATGACGAGTATCTATGCGTGATCATTTGGTTAAAGAATGCGGGTGGAAGTTGTTTCTTTGTATTATATTGTTTCATTTATTATATTGTACATGTTTATGTTAGATTATTACTTCTTTTAATTATTCGTTTCGTATTTATTACTTATTTCAAAGATGTTGAATATTTTAAAAGTTGAGTTTGATATCATGGAACCATAGTTGAAGTGAAATTGTTTCCCTCCTTGCTTTTGTTATTCGGGTTTTATTGTTGCTTGGTGAGGAAGAGAGAAAATCACGAACGGTGTTGTCATGCCTTATTTGCATTCATTATCATATATTGAGAGATTTGAGAGTAAAAGTACGAAGGGTGATGTCGTGCCATTTTATTCATGATATTACATGGTGAGGACGAGAGTAAAAGTACGAAGGGTGATGTCGTATCATTCATCTTCATTTCATTGCCTTATTTGGTTTCCGATTTTGGTGATTTCGTACTTGCAGTTTCTATGATATCTCCCCTTTCGCATGTCCCCTCCCAGTTAATATTATATTGTTCTTCTTGTTCATTTTTCTTCTTTATATATACTTGCATAGGGTTTTTACGTGGGTGTCTTGTCATAGCCTCGCCACTACCTCGTCGAGGTTAGGCTCCACACTTACGGAGTACATTGGGTCCTAGAGGTGCTTAGAGGTGCGTAGGCTCGGATCGCATTCACTTCAGATACTCGAAGTAGATCTGCTGGCATTCATAGACCTTGAAGTCCCCTTCAATTTCCTACCTTTACTGTTTATCTCTTTCGAACAGTTGCATTATTTCAAACTATGCTTGTAGACTTCTAGTGGCTCATGTAATTGTGACTCCAGATTTCTGGGAGTAGTTAGTATCATGTTGCTTATATTCACACAATGTTAAATTTGGAGTTTATTTCTTGTTTAATGTCATTACTTAGCTTTAACTGTTAAAAATTGATTAATTTCTTTATTAACATCGGCTTTCCTAGCAAGTGGATGTTGGGCGCCATCACGGTCCCAAGGTTGAGAATTTGGGTTGTGACACTGGGGAATAAGCCTTCACGAATGCGATGGGGAATTTGCGAACGCGAAGGCGAATGGGCATGTGTGCTTCGCGAACATGGCAGGTGTTTCGTGAACGCGAAGCCCAACGGGCATGTGTGCTTCGCGAATGTGGCAGGAGTGTTACGAATGCGAAGAACACCTGACGCCTAGTTAAATAAAATATCAAAATCGAGATTTTATTTTTTTCATCATTTTTGAAACCTAGAGCTCCGACTACAGAGATTTGTGAAGAGATTTTCATCCCAACTTCATTGGTAAGTGATTTGCAACTAGTTTTGATGTATTTCCATGATCACCAACTGATTTTTAACCTTACGTTTAGTGATTTCAAAGTAGAAATTGGGGGTTTTGGGTAGAATCTAGGAAATTGATAAAATTAAGATTTAGACCTCGAATTGAGGTCGGACTTTGAAATAGATTACATAACCGGGCTCGGGGGTGAATGGATAATTGATTTTTGATCTGAATCTCGAACTTTGACCCAACAAGCATGGGGTTGACTTTGGTTGACTTCTTCTAATTTCATTAAATATTGAATCTTTTTACTCATGGGCAGTTTCTAAAGTTTATTTTGAATTATTTGAATAATATTTGGCTAGATTCGATTGGTTTGGAGGCTTATTCTAAAGGAAATGTTGTGGTTGATCATTCATTTGGTTGAAAAAAGAGGTAAATATCGTGGTTAATTTTGGATTGAGGGAATTAGCACTTGTTTGTCTATTTGCTATGTGAACTATGTGTGGGGACATCATATATGCAAGGTGACGAGTATATATATATTGTCATGGATTAAAGCATGCGGGTGAAAATTATTTTATTGTACCATGTTGTTTAATCTACTATGTCTGACATGCCTTTGTTAGATTGTTACTCATTAATTGTTCGGTTCCGTGTTTATTGCTTGTTTTGAGGTTGTGGTGATAATGAAAGTTGAATTTTCTTATTCTAGTACCATGGTTGAAGTTGAAATCACCTTTCTTGATACTTTGGGATATTATTGTTGCTTGGTGAGGAAAAGTGAAAAGCACGAAGGGTGTTGTCGTGTCATATTTACATATTGTTATCTTTGATTGAGCGAATGCGAGTATTAAAGCACGAAGGGTGATGTTGTGCACTTGATTGCTTTATTATCATTATCATGTAAGGATGAGAGTAAAAGCACGATAGGTGATGTCGTGCTATTGCATTCATATTATTTGGTGAAGACGAGAGTAAAAACACGAAAGGTGATGTCGTGTCATTGTAACTTGGCTGCTTCGTTGCTTATTTCTAAAAGAAACTTATTGGTGATTCTGTACATATTATTTTGGTTGTTGTTCCCTTTTATATGCCCCCACCACGTTATTACTTTTAATAATTTAGTTATTATTTTTATTTCTTTATATTTATATTTGCACGGGTTTTTAGTAGGTTTCTCAACTTAGCCTCGCCGGGGTTAGGATCGACACTTACTGAGTACATTAGGTCAGTTGTACTCATACTATATTTTTACACTTCTTGTGCATATTCTGGAGTTGGTCCCAGCAGCGCTTAGTGGAGGCTCGCTCGGACTATCTTCACACGGAGACTTAAGATAGAACTACACGGCATTTGCAGACCCTGAAGTCCCCTTCTTATTTCTTGCACAGTTATTTCATTCAGACTGTTATACTTTAGTTTCAATCCTGGGTTGTAGTATTTTATTTTAGTATCTCATGTATTTGCAACACTAGATTGTAGGAGTAGACTAGACAGTGTATTTGGTATTATTATTCTTTCTTTAGAAGTCCTACAGTTTTGTTTCTTATTAAACTTCTTTTAAAAATTATTAAAAAAGGATAGTGTGTAGCTAATGTTGGCTTGCCTAGCAAGCGAACATTAGGCTCCATCACGGTTCCGTGGTTAGGGTTTTGGATCTTGACAAGTTGGTATCATAGCACTAGGTTACTTAGGTCTCACGAGTCATAAGCAAGCTTAGTAGAGTTTGGAGGATCAGTATAGAGACGTCCGTACTTATCTTCTAGAGGCTATAAGGCTTTAGAAAATTTCACTTCTTTATTTCACTATTATGCGACTTTGTTCTATCATTGAGTTTGAATAGTTCTATTTTTGTTCTCTCACAGATGGTGAGGACACGCGTAGCTTTCACAGTCGATCAGGTGTCGTAGCCCTAGGTTGCAGCCATTACCAGTGGTAGGGACTGGGGCCGAGGTAGGGCCAGAGGCAAAGGAAGAGCTCAGCCTAGATCACGCACAACAGCACCTATCATAGAGCCTCAAATCGAGCAGGAGGAGGATATCCCTATTCAAACTGCGCCAGTTGGACCAACTCATATCCTAGAGGGGTTCATTGCCTAGTCCATCTAAGTGGGCCTTATGTAGAGTGTGGCCCAAGCCGGTGTATTTTCTGTAGCACCAGCCGTCTCTCAGTATCTGAAAGGAGCCCAAACTCCCGCTTCTTACACAATAGAGCGGGTGGCTCACAGATATCAGACTCTAACAATTGGAAAAGTTCAGCATGTTATTGCTGCACAACCCAGGGAGGGACCAACTATGTCGTTCAAGGGGCTGAAGAGGTTGGACAAGTTCACCAAGATATTTCTTATTATATTTGGTGGTACACATTCTTAGGACCCACATGATTTCTTAGACTGTTTCCATGAGGTATTGCTCAACATGGGCATAGTGGAGTCCAATGGAGTCGACTTTACAGTATTTCAGATGCATGGCTCCTCAAAGAGGTGGTGGCAGGAGTATGTTCGAGGCAGACCAGCAGGTTCACCTCCACTCACTTGGGATCATTTCTCACAGCTATTCTTGGAGAAGTTCATTCCTTTTACTCTGAGATAGGGCTACCACAGCCAATTTGAGCGCCTCTAGTAGGTTAGCATAGTTGTTACCTAGTACGAGACCAGATTCATAGATTTATCTCGCCATGTAATTTTCTTGATCTCTACTAAGAGGGAGAGGGTGAGGAGATTTATAGATGGTCTTAGTTACGGTATCACGCTACAGATGGCCAAAGAGACTGAGGATGATATTTCTTCCATGCAAGTTATGGAGATTACTTGACGGATTGAGAGGATTTGTGGTCAGGGTAAGAAGGCAGCATCTGAGAAGAGGCCTTGTCATTTCAGTGGTTTTAGTGGTGTCTAGTTTGGAGGCAGGGGTTCATTTGGTAGAGGCCATCCCACTAGGTTGATTCAGTCAGCTTTTCAGGCAGTCGTGGTTCTTATGGGTCTTATCCTGAGCAGCAATCATATAGTGCACCTTCAACTTCGGTTTGTGCACCTCCAATTCAGAGTTATCGGAGTAGTTATTAAGTCGATAAGGTTAGTTCTAGGGTCAGCAGTCACGACAGTCGAGTACTTGTTATATTTATGGAGATCCTAGGCATGCCGTAAGGTTTTTCCCTAGGTCATAGAGCAACATGCCAAAACAGGGTACTCGTGTCATAGTTTTGCCACCCACTCAGCTAGCTAGAGGTGGGGGTCAAGTAGCCTAGGGTGGTGGTCAGGCCATTAGAGGTGGAGGAAAGCCTTGGAGAGGCCGTCCGAGATGTGGAGGTCAGATTGGTGGGGCTCAAACCTGTTTCTATGCTTTTCCTGCTATGCTTGAGGCAAAATCGTTTGGTGCGATTATCCCAGCTATTGTTTTGGTTTGCCATAGATATGCATCAGTTTTATTTGATCCAGGTTCCACTTATCCGTATGTGTCTACCTATTTTCCTCCAAATTTGGATATGTCTCGTGACTCTTTGAGTGCTCTTGAATAACTGTCTATGCCCGTTGGGAATTCTCTTCTGGTAGACCATGTCTTTCATTCTTGTGTGGTCCCTATCAAGGGTTATGAGTCTAGGGTAGATCTTCTTTTACTCAGCATGGTGGATTTTGATGTTATTTTGGGCATTGACTGGTAGTCATCATATCACACTATTCCGGATTATCATGCTAAGGTTGTGACGTTGGTGATGCCGGGGTTGCTGAAATAGGAGTGGAGAGGTTCATTGAGTTATATCCATGTAGGGTGGTGTCTTTTTTGAAGGCACAACGGGTGGTTGAGAAGGGTTGCTTGGCATACTTAGCCTATATGAGGGACGTTAGTGCTGATACTCATATTGTTGAGTCAGTTTTGGTAGTGAGAGACTTTCCTGATGTGTTCCCAGCAGACCTATCAGGCATGACGCCCGATCGGGATATTGATTTAGATATTGAATTGGTGTCGGGCAATCGGCCAATTTCTATTCTACCATATAACATGGCACTAGTGGAGTTGAAGGAATTTATCACGACCCTAAATTCACTAGTCGTGATGGAACCTAACCCAACCCGCTCGGTAAGCCAACTAGTAACTATCAAATTCCAATGATATTAACAGGACAAATAAACGATAGTAATTTACTGAAGTTTATACATTTTTCAAGGACTGCTAGTACAAATCATGAGCTTCTAAGAATAAGGTTTACAAAACTGAAATGAAATAAATACATAGTCTGTTTGAAAAGTACATAAACAGGGTTTTATAGATTTAAGGCTACCACGAACAAGAGGCAGCTACAACCGGGACGCAGGTACATCTTCAATCCAGCTCCCATCGAACACAGCAATATCAGCAGCCAACATCTGCACACAAGGTGCAGAAGTGTAGTATGAGTACAACCGACCCCATGTACTCAATAAGTAACAAACCTAACCTTAGGTTAGAAGTAGTGACGAGCTAACATAAGGTTGGGTACAATACCAATATTCGACAATAGTTCATAACAGCATAATACAGGTAATAAAAGAGGTATCTCAGTGAAAACTCAAATCTTTTACCGAATATGCCAAAATACGAGTAAGTTGGAAAACTGGGATTTTTCCCAAAATCCTTTCAACAATAAGTAAGATGTTTTATTTTCAGATAGCATGAGGAAAGTACATCTCTATGCCTATATGTCAAAACACATATAAAATCATAAATGTCCCAAAACTGGGTAGCAGAAGGAAATGCATCTCTATGCATGTATATAAAGTACGCATATCAAATGCAATGCATCTCGATGATAAGCTCGTATACTCACACTCTCAGAGTACTTAATCCCACTGTCTCGCATCCTCTCTATCTATGCTCAATGCTCAGCACACTCAATCACTCAGCGTTATACAATACCCGTTGCGGCGTGCAGCCCAATGCACATATTTATAGTCGACTACGCTCACTGGGGTTGTGCAGACTCCGGACAACTCACGTGCTGTACAGACAACTCATGTGCCATAATATCAATATTTGGATTCGCACGGACAACTCACATGCTGCACGGACAACTCACGTGCTATAGTATCAATATCTGGATCTGTACGGACAACTCACGTGCTATACGGACAACTCACGTGCTATACGGACAACTCACGTGTTATAGTATCAATATCCTCACAAATAGGCCCCTGACCTCACTCAGTCATCAATCTCTCTGGTCTCTCTCACGGGCTCATAATGTCATGAAAGTAGCCTGACAACAATGATATGATGTTTCAATAAATAACAACTCAGACTGGGATATGATATGAATGCATGAATATGACTGAGTATGAAATATCAATAAAATTAGTGAAATGACAGCAAGAAACGACCACTATGGGTCCTAGCAGTATCGTCATAAGCCTATCATTATATCTAGCATGATTGACAGCTCAATTACTTTATCACATGGTGAAAACACGGACATCAACAAAGTAGGACCACTATATAGTGCCATAGAAGCAACAGAGAGTCCCAATTCACATGGTGTGCACCCACACGCCTGTCACCTAGCATGTGTGTCACCTCAATACCAATCACATAACACGTATTTTGGGATTTCATACCCTCAGAACTAAGTTTAGAAGAGTTACTTACCTTGAATAAGCTAATTTCAACACCGAGCAAGCCAAGCGATGCTCCAAAATGCCATCCCGCGCGTACTTCAAATACATCAAACAATGCTAAAGGAACCAATCTCGATCGAAAAAGATCAAATCTTGAATCAAAAGCCCAAAATCAGACAAAATCCCAACTCAGGCCCGCACCTCGGAACCCGACAAAATTTACAAAATCCATCAACCCATTCAATTACGAGTCCAACTATCCTAGTTTCACTCAAATCCGACTCCAATTCGATGTTCAATACTCAAAAGTTTACATCATGAAACTGTAGGCCAAAACCCCCAATTTCCTCTTTAAAATTCACAATCCAATTACCAAAAACGAAGATAGATTAATACAATATAACCAAAACCGAGTAGAGAACACTTACCACAATTCATACGGTGACAATTGCTTCAAGAATCGCCTCAATCCGAGCTCCATAGCTCCCAAAATGAAGAAAGAACCAAAACCCTCGATAATATAGCTTTTGCCCAGTGATTCGGCATTTGCGGACAATTTGTCGCATCTGCGATCACCGCTTTTGTAGTAAAACTTCGCTTACGCGAAAACAACTGACCCAGCAACTCCCTCGCAACTGCGGTCTTTAAGACGCTTCTGCGATCGCGTTTTTGCGCACTTGAACCACATCTGCGGTTGTGCAGGTGCGTCCAAGAACACGCATCTGCGATCCTCACGCCCAGCTCCCCTTCACGCTTCTGCGACTCCTCTATCATTTTTGTGACCATCGCACCTACACAAACCAGCTGCATGTGCAATCACACCAGAAACAACAGCTTAGCAAAAATCTAACAATACAATGAAATGATCGGAACCTCGTTCGAAACTCACCAGAGCCCCTCGGGACCCTGTTTGAACATGCCAACAAGTTCCATAACACAATACGGACCTACTTGAGGCCTCAAAACACACATAACAATATCAAAACAACGAATCACACCTCAAATAGAAATCTATGAACTTTGAACTATAAACTTCCTCAACTGATGCTGAAACCCATCAAATCACGTCCAATTGACGTCAAACTTTGCACACAAGTCCCAAATGACATAACGAAGCTATTCCAATTCTCGGAATCACAATCCGAATCCGATATCAACAAGTCCATTCCCGGTCAAACTTTCCAAAAATCCAACTTTCGCCATTTCAAGCCAAATTCCACTACGGACCTCCACATAACAATCTGGACGCGCTCCTAAGTCCAAAATCACCCAACGGACCTACCGGAACCATCACAACACTGTTCCGGGTTCAAATTTACAAAAAGTCAACCTTTGTTAACTTTTCAACTTTAAAGCTTCAACAATGAAATCCATTCTTCCAATTCGATTCTGAATAACCAGAAAAATCAAAACTGACGATTCACATGAGTCATAATACATCATACGGAGCTATTTATGCCCGTAAACTACTGAGCGAAGTGCAAATGCTCAAAACGACTGGTTGGATCATTACATTCATCCTCACTTAAACGTACGTTCGTCCTCGAACGTGTCCAGAGTTGTTCTCAAAGTCATCAAACCACCGTATAACCTTAACATGCACGTACCCGGGGGTGATCCCGTGTTACCCTATCCCGTACAGGTCCGATAACACAACATAACTGAAACAATTCAACCTAGCCCACAAGCCTTAGAATCCCATTTCCAACATCCGGAATTTCTTATAAGATCAGAATCTCGCATTTACATACTGTATAAGTCTGAACAAGCTGTACCAAAAGCCATAACCATAACTCAAATACTCAAAACTCAAATACCACATAGCTCAAATACTCGAAGCAATGGTTTCTAATCATAGTAGCTGTTCAAATCATCCCAATACTGGTAACAACCTCATATCAAATAAAGCTTCGTACACTGCCAATGATGAAAGAAACATGCAGAAGTCATAACCATTCATCAGATCAACAAGCCATAGATCTCCCTCTCCTTCAACAAGAACTATATCAATTCCTAAGCCGATTTCCGATATTATCCTTCCAAATATACCGCAATCAAATTCGATAGCACCCATCCTAGATCCGACGGCTTCATCTTATCAAATACCAACTACTCTACTGACATGCAACACCAATACTATCCAGAGCCACAAGCCGTGCAATCTATACACCAATAAGCAACACTTTAAATGTACTCAATCACGGAAAGGACTCAATTAAGAGAATCATCCCGCAAGCTCAACAGGTACCACCACAACGCAATGCTAAGAACGTATAACACATCGTAGGACCAAAACACACGAATCTAACACAAGGGATCATAACTCAACATAACTCTGTTGCAATGTGCGACTCCATCCAAACGTTGATCCATATCATATACCTCGAGCCACCCTCCTCAAAATCAATAGCCACGCGAAATTCGACATCAAGTACCCACAGTGCATTACCATAACCACGGAGAAGTAGATGACACAATACCACACAAAACCCGAAAGAACATAACTAATACGCCCTCAATCATGCAATACCCAACTACTCATCTCGCTCAACGTTTGCTATAAGACCACATTAGAAACGCACCATGTGTGCCTAAAACCAACGAATCATAGCTCCTCGTAGAATAGAAGAGTAACTCATAGAAAATTTCAGAACACGAATAAGCTCAGCAACAACTGAATGATACATCCCTTAACAATCCAATTATGGAGCCAACCAATCCAACTCGGTGTAGAATACACATCCTAATTGGGACTACTAATGGACCCCCAAATCAACTCCGGGAACCCATAAATAGATAAATAAACCTCTGAAAGCCTATAATTGATTGAATCATAACACATACTATCATCTAGCTAGCTTCGGCCACGACTTCACAGTCCACAACCATGAAACAATCTGCTCCTGAGAACACCTAGTCTCCAAATCCATAAAACACACGAATCACCATATCTGATCCCAACTCCACCACCAAAATGTCTAACACATTTCTCATACACGATCATCCCATGAGGAATACTTCTAAAATTCTTCCGTGCCACATAGCAAAATTTGAATATCAGCAGTCGATCAACCAGAAGAGTGTCGCAGTACCAGTGAAGTATCCATACATCATGACACATTGCGCCTTATGAAATGTACACTCTCATCAAGCCATACCAAATAGTAATATCATTTACCTAGTCATCTGAAACCGTCCATGCTGCCTATGAATTTTATGACCTTCCCTTCCAAAATAGAACTGTGATCCTGCTCACATAAATCTCAATCCCACACAACACACCACATATATCATGCCATCATATGAAAAATAAGAGAATTTCATAGTCCACTCCGAGTCACAAGCAACTACATACTCAATTAGCCAAGGACATTCCATTTGATTTCATCCAGGAGAAATTCACTATACACTACACAAGAGACCCTAGTATAAAACTATAACACCCTAAGGCCCATAAGCCGCTGACTTCTCTCTTAAGCACCCCAAAGCACCACAACCGCGACACCCACTCTAAAGAGACCTTATGTTAAACTAAAAAATTTTCATTCACCTTTTTGATACTGAAATGCATAATCCACAATGATAAAACAAATGCCATAAGTCTCGACACCGTCCAATACAAATATCAGATCCTAGACATATACCAATCCAAAATTCCCAATTGCGACATATAATTCTTGAATCCATTAGAACCATTCTCGAGAGTCATCTACTCTGCTCAAATCTCATTTGCACCGCCCCAAACAGGCCAAACAACTGGTGCCCCATTGACACGATGACACCCAACGGAGCAACCCCACCTTAATGCGACAAAGCTAATTCCTACTCCATGCACACTACATCTTTCACGAATAACCACTCAATCATTTCATTATTCCCATATACCCATAGAGTGTAATAGAACCTGCATCCAGAAATCCCCTTACTCGAGTCATCCTAAATCTCAACCCCTGTAGTCATAGCTAATTCACCAGTATACGACAAACCGAAACCAATACAACACATAATTGTGCAATGAACTCGTCGATAGCAGACTCCCCCACTTGGCTCAAAGCCATAGATCAAAATACACAATAACTCACAATGCCTATACTCTATTATTATCATAATACTGCGGTGAGATTCGACTAAATCCTTCATCAGATCATGCAACACAAACCATCTAGTACCTCAAATCATCTGCAAATCTCGCATTCACACTCGTGATGGTTAAGACAACTTCCACAAGTGGTTCAAACTCAAATTGCAACACATATAATTCGCTGGTAAAGGAGAACTTTCTACTAAAACAACATAGGGACCGCATAACCTCAGGACAACCAGCGGAGGTAACCCACCTGCTTTGCCTCAAGCTTACATCTCTCTATATTCTTCCACAGTCATAACTATTATGCAATCACTTAATCTTACTAAGTCTGAACTTATAACACAACATAAAATCTATTGCATTCCACAACTAAACCACATAAGAGGTCCTTCAATACACCCATAACTCGAGGTCATACGCTAAATCAAGACAGAAATCAAACTCCCAATAGTTCTTGCTACATCTCAAGTAAACTCTTCTCGTCACATTCGAACAATTTGAACATATTTCACAGTCACATCATACTCACCACGTAGTCATCCAATCACAAATTCCACTAATAGGGACATCAACAGATATATAAGTCCCAAAAGTACGTGCTCACATAATCGAAATCTCTGTGCTTAAGATACCGTCAAAACCCAGCCTCAAGTCCTCCAGACTAGCCCATCATCAGCATGCCAAAATCATATCTCGCACCTTAACCATAGAATCACATGTCATAATTGCACAACTTATACCGAGAGCTCATGTGCACATACGAATGCGTGGAAGGAATTCAAAGGGTTACGCTTCAAGCTAAATCAATGTCGCACGATAAGGAAAGAAAGATAGAAAGTATATCCTAAATGTCCTGTAGCCGATAGGGATGGACGTCATCACACCGATTCACAAGACTCTACTAGGCACTTTCTCAAGACTTGTAGAACCTATGAACCTAGAGCTCTGATGCCACCTTGTCACGACCCAAAATCTACTCGTCGTGATGGCACCTAACCCAACCCGCTAGGTAAGCCAACTAGTAACTATTCAATTCCAATGATATTAAAAAAAAAAAATAAACGATAGTAATTTACTGAATTTTATACATTTCCCAAGGACTGGTGGTACAAATTATGAGCTTTTAAGAATAGAGTTTACAAAGCTGAAATAAAATAAATACATAGTCTGTTTGAAAAGTACATAAACAGGGTTTTATAGATCTAAGACTACCACGAACAAGAGGCAACTACAACCGGGACGCAGGTACATCTTCAATCCAGCTCCCATCGAACACAGCAATATCAGCAGCCAACATCTGTACACAAGGTGCAGAAGTGTAATATGAGTACAACCGACCCCATGTACTCAGTAAGTAACAAACCTAACCTTAGGTTAAAAGTAGTGACGAGCTAACATAAGGTTGGGTACAATACCAATATTCCACAATAGTTCATAACAGCATAATACAGGTAATAAAAGAGGTATCTCAGTGAAAACTCAAATCTTTTACCGAATATGCCAAAATACGAGTAAGTTTGAAAACTGGGATTTTTCCCAAAATCCTTTCAACAATAAGTAAGATGTTTTATTTTCAGATAGCATGAGGAAAGTACGTCTCTATGCCTATATGTCAAAACACATGTAAAGTCATAAATGTCCCAAAACTGGGTAGCAGAAGGAAATGCATCTCTATGCATGCATCTCAAGTACGCATATCAAATGCAATGCATCTCAATGATGATCTCGTATATTCATACTCTTATAGTACTTAATCCAACTATCTCGCATCCTCTCTACCTATGCTCAATGCTCAGCACACACAATCACTCAGCGTTATACAATACCCATTGCGGCGTGCAACCCGATGCACATATTTATAGTCGACTGCGCTCACTGGGGGTGTGCAGACTCCGGAGGGGCTCTTACAGCCCAAGCACTATAATCCACACGGACAACTTACGTAGCATAATATAAATATTTGGATTGCACAGACAAATCACGTGCTGCACGGACAAATCACGTGCTGCACGGACAAATCACGTGCTATAGTATCAATATCTGGAGCCACACGGACAACTCACGTGCTATAGTATCAATATCCTCACAAACAGGCCCCCGGCCGCACGCAGTCATCAATCTCTCCAGTCTCACTCATGGGCTCACAATGTCATAAAACTAGCCCGATAACAATGATATGATGTTTCAATAAATAACAACTAAGACTGGGATATGATATTAATGCATGAATATGACTGAGTACGAAATATAGATGAAATCAGTGAAATGACTGCAAGAAACTGCCATTATGGTCCTAGCAGTGTCGTCATACAGCCTATCATGATATCTAGCATGATTGACAGCTTAATTACTTTATCACATGGTGAAAACACGGACATCAACAAAGTAGGACCACTATACAGTACCATAGAAGCAACAGAGTCCCAATTCACATGGTGCACGCGCACATGCCCGTCACCTAGCATGTGCGTCACCTCAATACCAATCACATAACACCTATTTCGGGATTTCATACCCTCAGAACTAAATTTAGAAGAGTTACTTACTTTGAACAAGCTAATTCCAACACCGAGTAAGCCAAGCGATGCTCCAAAATTCCATCCCGTGCGTTCCAACCTCTGAACGGCTCGAAACTAACCAACAACAACACAAATACATCAAACAATGCTAAAGGAACAAATCCCGATCTAAAAAGATCAAATCTTGAATCAAAAGCCTAAAATTGGCCAAAAGCCCAACCCAGGCCCACACATTGGAACCCGAAAAATTTACAAAATCCAACAACCCATTCAATTACGAGTCCAACCATATTAGTTTCACTCAAATCCGACTCCAATTCAATGTTCAAAACTCAAAAAATCACATCATGAAACATTAGGCCAAAACCCCCAATTTTCTCTTTAGAATTCACAATCCAATTATCAAAAATGAAGATAGATTAATAAAATATAACCAAAACCGAGTAGAGAATACTTACCCCAATTCATATGGTGAACGATTGCTTCAAGAATTGCCTCAATCCGAGCTCCATAGCTCCCAAAGTGAAGAAAGAACCAAAACCCTCGATAATATAGCTTTTGCCCAGTGATTCCGCATTTGCAGAAAATTTGTCGCATCTACGACCACCACTTCTGTGGTAAAACTTCGCTTATGTGAAAACAACTGAGCCAGCAAATCCCTGGAACCTACGGTCTTTAAGCCGCTTCTGTGATCGCGCTTCTGCACACTTGAACCGCATCTGCGGTTGCGCAGGTGCATCCAAGCACCCGCACCTGCGATCCTCATTCCCAGCTCCCCTTCACGCTTCTGCGACTCCGCTGTCACTTCTGCGACTATCGTACCTGCGCAAACTAGCCACAAGTGCGATCACACCAGAAATAGCAGCTTAGCAAAAATCCAAAAATGCAATGAAATGATCTGAACCTCGTCTGAACATGCCAAAAAGTTCCATAACACAATACGGACCTACGTGAGGCCTCAAAACACACATAACAACATCAAAAACGACGAATCACACCTCAAATCGAAATCTATGAACTTTGAACTTTGAACTTCAAACTTCCACAACCGATGTTGAAACCTATCAAATCACGTCCGATTGATGTCAAACTTTGCACACAAGTCCCAAATGACATAACAAAGCTATTCCAATTCCCAGAATCATAATCCGAATATGATATCAAAAAGTCCACTCCCGGTCAAACTTTCCAAAAATCCACCTTTCGCCATTTCAAGCTAAATTCCACTACGGACCTCCAAATCATAATCCGGACATGCTTTTAAGTCCAAAATCACCCAAAGAACCTACCAGAACCATCAAAACTCCGTTCGGGGTTCAAATTTTAAAAAATTCAAACTTGGTCAACTCTCCCACTTTAAAGCTTCAACAATGAAATTTGTTCTTCCAATTCGATTCCGAATAACCTGAAAAATCAAAACTGACAATTCACATAAGTGATAATACATCATACGGAGCTACTCATGCTCGTAAACTACCAAGCGAAGTACAAATGCTCAAAACGACCAGTTGGGTCATTACAGAATTATAGGAACAACTTCAAGAGTTGCTTGATAAATTATCAGACAGAGTGTTTCAACTTGAGTTTCTCTAGTTCTATTTGTGAAGAATAAAGACGGCACTATGAGGAAGTGTATTAACTACAAGTAGCTGAACAAGGTTACAGTCAAGAACAAGTACCCACTACCACGTATTAATAATTTGTTTGATCAGCTTTAGGGTGCTAAGGTATTCTCAAAGATTAATTTGAGATCAGGGTATCATCAGTTGAAGATCGGTCTTCAGACATTTCAAAGACGGCTTTTAGGACCCCCTATGGCCACTCTGAGTTTGTGGTGATATCTTTTGGGCTGACCAATGACCCAACAACCTTTATGAACTTGATGAACAACGTATTCCAGCCATATCTAGATTCATTTCTCATTGTGTTTGTTGATGACATAATAGTGTATTCTCGTAGTTGGGAGGATAATGAGCAGTACTTGAGGATTGTGCTCCAGACTTTGAGGGAGAAGAAACTATATGCTAAATTCTCCAAGAATGAGTTTTGTCTTGATTCAGTGGCATTCTTGGTCCACGTGGTGTCCAGTGAGGGAATTAAGGTGCATCCGAAGAAGATTGAGGTAGTTCAAAACTAGCCTAGACCTACTTCAGCTACAGAGATTCGGAGTTTCGTAAGTTTGGCAGGTTATTATAGCCATTTCATTGAGGGTTTTTCATCCATCGCAGCTCCTTTGACTAGATTGACCCAGAAGGGTGCTCTTTTTAGATGGTCCGACAAGTGTGAGTTGAGCTTTCAGAAGCTCAAGACTGCATTGATTACAACCCTAGTATTAGTATTCCCTACAAATTCGGGATCTTATACCATGTATTATAATGCATCATGAATTGGGCTTGGTATGGTGCTGATGTAAAACGGTAAGGTGATTGCCTACGCGTCTCGGCAGTTGAAGATTCATGAGAAGAATTACTCTGTGCATGATTTATAGTTGGCAGCCATTATTCACGCACTGAATATTTGTAGGAACTATTTGTATGGCATTCTATGTGAGGTCTATACCAACCATCGAAGTCTCCAGCATTTGTTCAGTAGAAGGACCTCAATTTGAGGTAGCGGACATAGTTGGAGTTGTTGAAAGACTATGATATCACCATATTATATCATCTGGGGAAGGCCAATGTAGTGGCCAATGCATTGAGTAGGAAGGCTGAGAGCATGGGCAGTTTGACATATTTACCGACGGTGGAGAGGCCACTAGCTATGGATGTTAAGGATTTGGCCAATCAATTTATGAGGCTGGATATTTCGGAGCCTAGTCGGGTTCTTGCTTGTGTTGTGGCACAGTCATCATTGTTAGAGCACATCAAGGCTTGCCATTTTGATGATCCTCACTTGTTGGTGTTGAAGGACATGGTGTAGCGGGGTGGTGCGAAGGAGGTTGTGATTGGAGATGATGGTGTTATGCGGCTTCATGGTCGGATTTGTGTTCCAAATGTTTATGAGTTGAGGGAGTTGATCCTTTATGAGGCTCACAGTTCACGGTATTCCATTCACCCAGGTGTCACGAATATGTACCGTGACTTGAAATAACACTATTAGTGGTGGAGAATGAAGAAGGATATTGTTGCGTATGTCTCTTGGTGTTTGAATTGTCAATAGGTGAAGTACGAGCATAAGAAACTGGGTGGGTTGACTCAGAGATTGGAGATACTGGAGTGGAAATGGGATCGCATCGCTATGGATTTCGTGGTAGGCTTACCGTGGACCATGAGGAGATATGACACAGTCTGGGTTATTGTGGATTGGTTAACCAAGTCCGCACATTTCATTCCGGTAATGACTTCCTATTCTTCAGATCGGTTGGCTCAGATTTATATCCCGGAGATTATTCGCATGCACAACATGCCTATTTCTATCATTTCTGACTGAGGCATGTAGTTCACATCGTATTTTTGGAGAGTCGTACAACTTTTCATCCTCAGACGGACGGACAGACCGAGCGCACTATTTAGATGTTGGAAGATATGTTGCGGGCATGCTATATGAATTTAGTGGGTCAGTGGGACCAGTTTGTACCCCTAGCAAAGTTTGCCTATAATAATATCTATCTGTCGAGTATCCATATGGCTCCGTATGAGGCCTTGTATGGGAGGCGATGTCGTTCGCCGATTGGTTGGTTTGAGCTCAAAAAGGCTAGATTATTGGGAATTGATTTGGTATGTGATGCTATAGAGAAGGTTAAGGTGATACAGGAACGGCTTCGTACATCTCAGTCCATGTAGAAGTGTTTTGCGGACCGAAAGGTTTGAGTTATGGCTTACATGGTGGGTGAGAAGGTTCTTCTCCGAGTGTCAACTATGAAGGGTGTGATGTGGTTTGGGAAGAAGGGCAGGTGGAGCCCAAGGTAAATTCGCCCATTTGAGATCTTGGAGAGAGTTGGGGAGGTTGCTTATAGGCTTGCATTGTCCCCTAGCCTAGCAGGGGTACATCCGGTATTTTATATTTTCATGCTTAGTAAGTACCATAAGGATAGGTCACATGTTTTGGATTTTAGCACGGTGCAGCTTGATAATTTGACCTATGAGGAGGAGCCGGTGGCTATTCTAGACTGACAAGTTCGAAAGTTGAGATCCAAGAGTTTTCCTTCTGTGAAAGTGTAATGGAGAGGTCAGCCGATCGAGGAGGCTATGTGGGAGTCTGAGTCCGATATGCGGAGTATATACCCACACCTTTTTACCAGTCCATGTACTTTGCTATGTCTGTTCGAGGACGGATGTTTCTTTTAGAGGTGGAGAATGTAACGACCCGGTAGGTCATTTTGTATGATAGCCTTTATTTCTGTGTTTCGAGACCTTGCGTAGCTTCATTTAATATTATATGACTTGTGTGTGTGGTCCGTATTATGTTTCAGAAAGTTTTTACGTGAAAATTTGAAGAAAAAGTGATTGTTGACTTTAAATAAGGCTAGAGTTTACCACGGTCAACATTTGTAGTACGGTCAACATTTGTAGTAAACGACCTTCGATCGGTGTTTTTACAATTCCGGTATGTTCATATGATATTTTTAGATCTGTACGCACATTTGGTTGGGGTCCGAGGTGACCCGAGCGCATTTCAGCGCATATGTGAAAGATTGTGAAAAACAAATTTTCAAGTTGAAATCTTGAGTTTTGATGATCGATTCTTGTAATTTGATGTTATTTTGATGATTTGAGGTAGCGAGAGAGTTTATATGATGTTATTACACTTGTGTGCATGATCGGATTGGATCTTGAGGGGCTCGGGTGAGTTTCTAATTGGTTTCGAACCATTTTTGGACTTGTTGAATTGTTGGTTTTTCTGCTCATGTTCAATGCTTTGCGATCGCGAAGGGGGGAATTTAGGGTTGGGGTTGGGGTTGGGTTTGAGGCTGGTTACTCTACGCGAATGCGAGAGGTAGGTCGCGAATGCGAGATGTAGGTCACGAATGCGAGAGGTAGGTCGCGAACGCGAAGGCTTGGGGGGACTACCCTTTGAGAACGCGACAGATCCCACGCTAACGCGTAGCTTTGGGATGGCTGGGGAAGGCAAAGGAGTTATTCATCGCGAACACGACCCGCTGGTCGCGAACGCGGAGGCTTGGCTGGGGAATAATCCTTCGCGAATGCGAAGGCTAATAGGCATGTGTGCTTGGCGAATGAGGCAGATGCTTCATGAATGCGAAGAACACTTGACGCCCAGTTAAATAAAAGATCAAAATCGGGATTTCATTATCTTCCACCATTTTTGAAACCTAGAGCTCGGACTAGAGAGAATTTTGAAGAGATGTTCATCCCAAACTTCATTGGTAAGTGATTTCAACTAGTTTTGATGTATTTTCATAATCACCCATTGATTTGTAACCTTAAATTTAGTTATTTCAAAGTAGAAATTGGGGATTTTGGGTAGAATTTAGAAATTTGGTAACATTGAGATTTAGACCTCGAATTGAGGTCAAATTTCGAAACAAATTATATAACCGGACTCGGAGGTGAACGTGTAATTGGGTTTAGGTTTGAATATCGAATTTCGACCAAGCGGGTCAGGGGTTGATTTTTGTTGACTTCATCTAATTTCATTAAAGATTGAATCTTTTTCACTCGTGGGTAGTTTCTTGTTTTGAATTGTTTGAACTATATTTGGCTGGATTCGATTGGTTTGGAGGCTTATTCTAAAGTAAAAGTCGTGGTTGATTATTGATTTGATTGCGAAAGGAGGTAGGTGTCGTGGTTAACTTTGGCTTGAGGGAATTATGACTCGTTGGTCTATTTGCTACGTGAACTATGTGTGGGGACGATATATATATAAGGTGACGAATATATATACGTTATCATGGATTAAAGCATGTGGGTGAAAATTATCTTGTTATACCATGTTATTTCATCTACTATGCCTGACATGCCTTAGTTAGATTGTTACTCTTTAATTGTCCTCTTACGTGTTTATTTCTTATTTTGAGGTTACAGTGATGCTGAAAGTTGAAGTTGCTAATTCTAGTACCATGGTTGAAATTGAAATTTGTTCCCACCTTTCTTGATACTTTGGGATATTATTGTTTTTTGGTGAGGATGAGTGAAAAGCACGAAGGGTGTTTCTGTGCCATGTTTGCATATTGTTATTATTGATTGAGCGAATGCGAGGATTAAAGCACGAAGAGTGATGTCTTGCACTTGATTGCTTTATTATCATTATCATGTGAGGATGAGAGTAAAAGCACAAAGAGTGATGTCGTGCCATTGCATTCATGTTATTTGGCAAGGACGAGAGTAAAAGCACGAAGGGTGATGCTGTGCAATTTGATTATTTCGTTGCTTTACTTGATTCTCGGATTATGAATTTTACTTGGTTGCTTTATTGCTTATTTCGGAAAGAGACTTACTTGGTGATTCTGTACTTATTATTCCGATTATTGCTTCCTTTTATATGCTCCCACCCCGTTATTACTTTTAATACTTTACTTGTTATTTCTGTTGCTTTATATATATGTTCGCACAGGTTTTTAGTAGGTGTCTCATCTTAGCCTAGTCACTACCTCGTCGGGGTTAGGCTCGGCATTTACTGTGTACATTGGGTCGGTTGTACTCATACTACACTTCTATACTTCTTATGTAGATTTTAGTGTTGGTCCCAGCAGCAGTTAGTGGAGGCTAGCTCGGACTATCTTCACACGGAGACTTAAGGTAGAGTTGCACGACATTCACAGACCCTGAAGTCCCCTTCTTATTTCTTGCACTGTTATTTCATTCAGATAGTTGCACTTTTATTTCATACCTGGGTTGTAGTATTTTATTTTAATAGCTCATGTACTTGCGACACCAGATTTCGGGAGTGGACTGACGGTGTATTTGGTATTATTATTTCTATTTAGAAGTTCTACATTTTTTTATTCTTATTATACTGATTTTAAAAATTATTAAAAAAAAACAGTGTATGGCTAGTTTTGGCTTGCCTAACAAGTGAACGTTAAGCGCCATCACGGCCTCGTAGTTGAAATTTCGGATCGTGACAACTATTTCTATGTTACTCCTTCTCTTTAGTTATCTTTATTTGGTCATGGTAGTCGGCCGTCATCTTTAAAATAAACTCCTCTAAATATTATTCCTGTTGTGAGGCAATAAGGGCATGATCGCTTCTTGGTCGTAACAAACGCAAACAAGGGAAAGATTAAAGCATATAGTAACATAAAATAGACCCCTTTTTAATCAAGCATATTATAAATTTTGTATTTGATTCTTTCAAGAACCAAACTACTTAAGAAGAATTGGTTGAAGACCCTATATTTTAAAAATTAGGACTCTGATAAAATTTGACGGGAAAGAAAGAAATATAAAAATTGAAAAGGAAACTGACTTCCGCTTGTGCACATTTAGATGCACAAGAAAACCGTTCAAAATAATTCAAATGTTTTGTTAAATCGGAATGTATTTTGAGTAGATAATGTTGGAATAGATTGAATACATCTCAAAGAGTTTTAATCTCACTTTTAAGACAATTTGGTGGAGATTTGAGGTGGTTTGAATTCATGTGTATCTCATATGTATCAAATATGTATCTCTTGTGTATCCCCTATATATCCATATATAGTTGTGTGTAAGATGCAAATTAGATACATGTGGAGAAATTTACAAACTCAATTTTTACTATGAATTTTGACTCCAAACCAGTTAAATCACCTCCAATCGTCCTCAAATTTTGTATATTGCCTCATCTATGTGTTTTTAACGTCGTATCCATTGAAGGAAAAATAAATCCTATTTTGCCTAGTTTTCTGAATGTTATATATAAAGTAACGTTTTTTGACTATTTTTAATAGCATAACTTAATAGCTAATTGTTGGTAAGTGATTCTATTTTTTTACTTATTTCTGTAGTTCTCTCAATAAATAACAGCAGAATCCAATAAACCTAACTAATCAATTGCTATGGCATTTGGATTTTTAAATTTACGACATTAAGTTGAACTTATCACACGGGCTTTCCTTTTTGAGATGAAATTTAGTAGAATTTGAACTCCGTTTGAACTCAAATGCAACGCTGATGCCCACCATGTAGATGACATATTATATATATATATATATATATATATACATGATAGAAACTTCCTCTTCTTCTTCCTTCGAACTGTAGCTCAAATTTCAACCTAAACCTCCTCAAATTTCCACCAAATCGTCCCAATATTGAGACTCACTCCTTTAGATATTTCTAATATAATTTAGTGTGATGACCCAAAAGGTCATCTTATGTTTTAGAACTCAATTCTGCGCTCTTAAGCCTTACAAATCTCATTTTTACCCTCCTCTATTTGCGTGCATATTCCGGTATTGGCCCGTAAGGCTTATGTGTTAAAACCTGATAACAATAAGAATATTTGCCTAAAACCTTCAGTTGAGTTAACTTCGGTAAATATTTTTAGCAAATAGACCCGGATCCATATTTGGACGGTACCGGTGGGTCCGTATCGAGAAATGGGACCTGGGCGTATGCCCGGAATCGAATTCAGAGGTCCCAAGCTCGAGTTATGAATTTTTGATAAAAATTAAAAGTCTGAAAGTTTAATGGTTTTTAAGAATTGGTTGATGTTTGGCCTAGTTGATACCGGGTCCGTATTTTAGTTCCGGAGCTCTATATAGGTTATCTGTAAAATGTGGTGAGAAACAGCGTTGGGTTGATGTGATTCAGACGTCCAGTTATAAAAATAGGAATTTTAAAGCTTTCCTGAAAAATTTCATTGGATTTGGTACTAAATTTGTAATTCTAGGTGTTAGTTTGGCGATTTGATCGCGCGAGCAAGTTCGTATGATGTTTTTAGACTTATGTGCATGTTTGGTTGAGAGCCCCGAGGGCTCGGGTGAGTTTCGGATAGGCACGATGTTTTGGACTTAGGAAAAATCTAATTTCTGCAGTTTCTGTGCCTTCTCGTTTCTTTCTTCGCGTTCGCGAAGGCACTCTCGCGAACGCGTAGTAGAAACTGGGCTGGCTGAATTTTGCTTCTTCGCGAACGCGAAGGCTGGGTCGCGAATACGAAGCGATGGGGGCTTTACCCTTCACGAACGCCACCAGCTCATCGCGAACGCGACCAACTCATCGCGAACGCATAGTGTTAGGGACCTGGGGGAGGGGTTAGTCTTTCCTTCCACGCGAACGCAGGTAAGGTCTCACGAACGCGAAGGCCAGGGGGGAGTAGCCTTCACGAACGCGAAAGGGGACTGGCGAACGCGTAAGCTTGGAAACTCTGTTCTTCGTGAACGCGACAGTGTCCTCGCGAACTCGATGAACATTGTCGCCGAGTGCATAAACAGTCCCAAAAACTGGACTTAAGCCATTTCTTCAACTTACCAAAAACCAAACTGGCTAGAGGCGATTTTCAAGAGATATTTTCTTCCCCAAAGTTTTGGTAAGTGATTCTAAATCATTTTGCTTTCAATTACCCATTACATTTCATGAATATTTAACCTAAAATCTAGAGTTCTCATGGTAGAATTGGGGGTTTAGGGTAGAAACTAGGGATTTCAAAATTTGGAGATTTAGACCTCAATTTGAGGTCGGATTCCAAAACCAATTATATATCCGGGCTTGCGTTGAATGGGTAAATGTATTTTGGTCCGAACCTCGGGTTTTGACCAAGCGGGCCCTTGACTTTTTGGAGGAAGTTTGGGAAAATCTACATTTATGCAATATAATTAATTCCTTTAGCAACATTTGATATCATTGAATCATTTTTGAATAGATACAAAGTAGTTTGGAGGTGGAATCTAGAGTAAAAGTTGTGGTTAAGTATTGAGTGACCTTCGGAGCGAGGTAAGTGTCGTGGTTAAGCTTGACTTGAGGAAATTAGGAACCGCAGTCTATTTGCTATGTGAAATTCATGTGAGCAGCGTATATGTGACATGACGAGTATTTATGCGCCGTCAATTTACTTGGTTTCCCTGTTTCTCTCGTTTTCTCATATTGTCTCTTTTTCCCATGCCTAATTGCTACGTATTTAGACTAGTGTTGTTAAGTTAATTGTTCTTATCTTGTTTATGGATCTTCTGGTGATAATTGAATATTGACTCTGAAGTTAAGGTTGATATTATGGACCCAAATGTTGAAGTAAGGCTTGTATTTGTTATTCTATCTCCTTGTTGTTAATTGTTCATTATATTATGGTAAGGGAGAGTGTTAATGCATGAAGGGTGATGTCGTGCCATATTGTGAGTGTTAATGCACGAAGGGTGATGCCGTGCCGTATTGTGAGTGTTAATGCACGAAGGGTGATGCCGTGCCGTATTGTGAGTGTTAATACACGAAGGGTGATGTCGTGCCGTATTGTGAGTGTTAATGCACGAAGGGTGATGTCGTGTCGTATTGTGAGTGTTAATGCACAAAGAGTGATGCCGTGCCATATTGTGAGTGTTAATGCACGAAGGGTGATGTCGTGCCATATTGCGAGTGTTAATACACGAAGTGTGATGCCGTGCCATATTGTGAGTGTTAATGCACGAAGAGTGATGTCGTGCCGTATTGTGAGTGTTAATGCACAAAGGGTGGATGTCGTGCCATATCATGAGTGTTAATGCACGAAGAGTGATGCCGTGCCATATTGTCAATGTTAATGTACGAAGGGTGATGCCGTGCTATGATATGAGAGTTAATGCACGAAGGGTGATGTCGTGTCGTTTCTATTGATTTTATGGTGTTGTTGGGAATAAAAGTACGAAGGGTGATGCCGTGTATTTTTCCTTTACTGTATTCACTATTCATGTTGATTCATAGTATATTGACTGTTCCAGTTATCATTTTGATGTAGTTCTTTATCTCGTATTCCCCTTAGCATATTTTTCCCCTCCCGATATTACATGTCTAACTCTTCATTGTTGTTATTTGTATATGCACTATTAAATTGTACAAGTTGATTTGTATGTGTCTTGTCTTAGCCTCGTCACTACTTTGTCGAGGTTAGGCTCGACACTTACCAGTACACGGGGTCGGTTGTACTGATACTGCACTTTGCACTTTATGTGCAAATTTTGGTACCGGCTAGGGTTGATCGAGATTTTATCTGTTGGACCCACTATCCGGAGACTCAAGGTAGATCTGTCGGCGTTCACAGACCTTGAAGTCCCCGTCTATCTTTTTTGTTTTACTGTTTCTTTCATCCAAATAGTTGAATTCTTTTCACACTATTACTTATAGAGAATTCTAGAATGCTCGTGAATTATTACTCTAGATCCGGGTAGTAGTAATTGATGCAGTTTCTATATTATTCTGCACTCGCTATATTTCATCTTAGCTTATTTGTTGTTATTTACTGAATGGAATAAGGATTGGTTTAATGATTCTCTAACGTTGGCTTGCCTAGCAAGTGAAATATTAGGTGCCATCACGGTCCCGACGGTGAGCATTTCGGGTCGTGATAAGTTGGTATCAGAGCAATAGTTTGCCTAGGTCTCACGATTCACGAGCAAGCTTAGTAGAGTCTGGAGGAACGGTATGGAGATGTCTGTGCTTATCTTCCAGAGGCTATGAAGTTTAGGAATAAATTTCACTTTTATTCTTCTCTGTCGTGCGATTTTGTTTCTCAATACTAATTGAACCATTCTACTCTTATTCTCTCGCAGATGGCGAGAACACGTACCGCTTTCTCAGCTAAGCAGCAACCAGAGCCTCCAGTGGTAGCTCCTACGCGGGGCAAAGGTCGAGGCCGAGGCCGTGCCAGAGGTCGAGATAGGGGTAGGGCTCATCCTAGAGCCCGAGAGTGGCCCCAACAGTAGAGCCTCAGATAGAGCTCGACGAGGAGGTTCAAGCCCAGACTATTCCTACCAGACCAGCTCAGGTTCAGGAGGGGTTCATTGCCACCCCAATACTCCAGGACGCTTTGGTCCGTTGGTGGGACTTATGGAGAGTGTGGCCCAGACTGGCGCATTTCCCATGGCACCAGCCGTGTCTCAGGCTAGAGGAGAAGCCCAGACTCCCACTACTCCCGCTCCGGAGCAGATAGCTCCCTAGTATCAGGCTCTAGCAGCTCATCCAGTCGGTGTAGTTCAGTCGATTATTAATCCACAGACCGGTGATGGGTCAACTATGTCTTCTGAGGCTTTATGGAGATTGGACGGTTTTACCAAGTTCTTCCCAGTTCACTTCAGTAGTGCTACTTCGGAGGATCCTCGGGAGTATCTTGACAGCTGTCATGAGGTGATACAGAATATGGCTATATTGGAGACCAATGGGATCGACTTTGCTGCATTTCAGATGACTGGTTCCGCCAAGAAATTGTAGAGAGATTATTTGTTGACCAGGCCAGCTGGGTTGCCTGCTCTTACTTGGTACTAGTTCTCTTAGCTCTTCCTAGAGAATTTGTTTCCTATCATATTGAGAGAGGAGCACCGCCGTCAGTTCGAGCGTCTCCAGTAGGGCAGTATGACTGTTACTCAGTATAAGACCCGTTTTGTGGATTTGGCTCGTCTTGTTATTCTTCTACTTCCCACCGAGAGAGAGAGAGAGGGTGAGGAGGTTTATTGACGGACTTGCTCAGCCTATCATATTGCAGATGGCTAAGGATACTGGGAGTGAGATTTCTTTTCAGGGAGCTGCTAATGTCGCCAGACGAGTCGAGATGGTTCTTGCTCAGGGAGGTCAGGGGTCTGACAAAAGACCTTGTCATTCCGGTGAGTTCAGCGGTGCCTCATCTAGAGGTAGGGTACTTTTGGTAGAGGCCATCCTCCCATACCATTTTATTTAGCGCTCCAGGCATCCCACGGTGCCTCAGGTGGTCGTGGTCCTCATATGCCTTATTCCGACCAGCTAGCCTACAGTGCACCACCAGCTCCTATTAGTGAATCCCCACTCCAGAGTTATCAGGGTGGTTACTTAGGTCGATAGGGTCGGTTTCAGGGTCAGCAGTCACAACAGCTGAGGTCATGTTATACTTGTGGTGATCTGAGGCACATTGCTAGATTTTGCCCTCGGACATTGGGCAGCTCACAACATCAGGGTTCTCGTGCTAAGGTTTCGGCACCACCTGCTCAGCCAGCCAGAGGCAGGGGTCTGGCAGCTAGAGGTAGAGTCCAGACTGTTAGACGTGGAGGTCAGGTCGTTAGAGGTGGAGACCAGCCAGCTAGAGGTTGTCCCATGGACGTAGTTCAGGGTGGTGGGTCCCAGCCCCGGTGTTAAGCTTTCCCATCCAGGTCTGAGTCTGAGTCATCTGACGATGTTATTACTGGTACTGTTTCAATTTGCAGTAATGATGTTTCAGTTCTATTTGATCCGAGATGTACTTACTCCTATGTGGCATCCTATTTTGCTTCATATTTGGCTGTGGCCCGTGATTCTTTGAGTGCTCATGTGTATGTGTCTACACTAGTGGGAGATATTATTATTGTAGATCATGTTTATCGTTTGTGTGTGGTCACCATTAGGAGTCTTGAGACTCGTGTAGACCTTTTACTTCTCAATATGGTTGATTTTGATGTCATACTGGGTATGGATTGGTTGTTACCTTATCATGCTATATTATATTGTCACGCCAAGACGGTGGCCTTAGCCTTGCAGGGATTGCCTCGATTTGAGTGGAGAGGGAATCTTGGCTATTCTACCAGCAGGGTTATCTCATATGTGAAGGCTCGGCATATGGTCGAGAAGGGGTGTCTAGCTTACTTGGCTTATGTCCGCAATTCTAGTGCGGAGGTTCCTTCCATGGATTCAGTGCCGGTTGTTCGTGAGTTTCTAGAGGTGTTTCTTGCAGACCTGCCGGGGATGCCACCCGACAGGGATATTGATTTTTGCATTGATTTAGCTCCGGTCACTCAGCCCATTTCTATTCTGCCATACAGCATGGCCCCGCCAAAGTTGAAAGAATTAAAGGAACATTTGCAAGATTTTCTTGATAAGGGCTTCATTAGACCCAGTGTCTCGCCCTGGGGTGCACATGTGTTGTTTGTGAAGAAGAAAGATAGATCGATGAGGATGTGTATAGATTATCGGCAGTTGAAGAAAGTCACCATCAAGAACAAGTACCCATTGCCAAGGATTGATGATTTATTTGATCAGCTTCAG
>AWOL01S0053714.1:2734-16486 GCA_000715115.1 Nicotiana otophora
CGAGGGCCTGATTTGTGAGGATGATTGTAGATCGGGGCTGCCCGCCTGCAGCATACTTTATTATTATCGCACGTGAGTTGTCTGTATAGATTATAGCGCTTGGGATGAAGGATCCCCTCCGGAGTCTGTACACACCACCAGTGAGCGCAGGTACCTACTGAGTGCGAGTGTCGAGTGCCGAGTGCTGAGTGATTGTGAGGTATGCCCGAGTGGCAAGAGTGAGTGTGAGGTATGCCCGAGTGGCAAGAGTGATTGTGAGGTATGCCCGAGTGGCAAGAGTGACTGTGAGGTATGCCCGAGTGGCAAGAGTGATTGTGAGGTTTGCCGAAGGGGCTGTTTATGATTTCATCATTTTTACTCACATTTGCTGAGCCTTGGTTTATTTGAAAAGAAAAAAAAAACTGTTGGAAAAATATCTTTAATTGATTTTACTGGAATCGGGTTTAAACGAGATGATTTGATTAAAACACTGATTTTTAAGCATGTTGTACTTTACTGAGATTTCATGATATGAACGTTATATGCTTTATTGCTCGTCACTACTTCTCAGTCTTTATTTATTGTTGTTATTTACTGAGTTGGCGTACTCACGTTACTCCCTGCACCGTGTGTGCAGATTCAGGTGTAGCTGGACACGGTAGCGGTTATTGAGTGTTCTGGTTGCAGGTTTTCTTGGAGATAGTAGGGTAGTTGTTTGGCGATTGCAGCCTCTGCTCTTCTCCCTCTTATCTCCCTCTAGTTGTATTTAGCTATTTTCCAAGCTAAGTTAGCCTTGATATTGTTAGATAGATTATAGTAGATGCTCATGACTAGTGACACCCCGATGTCGGGTCTTTCTTTTCCGCAAATTCTATTTTTCTTTGATTTGAACTCTTTTAAATGGAGGTTTTATTTTAAATAACCTTGGAATTATCTTTGGAATTAAATATCGGTTTGTTTTGGAAATGAGTCGGCTTGCCTAGTTCCACGATAGGCGCCATCACGACAGGCTTAGTTTTGGGTCGTTACAGTCTCATGTTTTGGATTTCAGCACAGTGCAGTTGGATGGTAATTTGACTTATGATGTGGAGCCAGTGGCCATTTTAGACAAGCAGGTTCGGAAGTTGAGATCA
This sequence comes from Nicotiana otophora, assembly GCA_000715115.1. NCBI lineage: Eukaryota > Viridiplantae > Streptophyta > Magnoliopsida > Solanales > Solanaceae > Nicotiana > Nicotiana otophora. The sequence continues at coordinate 3,847 of AWOL01S0053714.1, forward strand.
AAGAACATAGCTTCAGTAAAGGTGCAGTGGAGAGTCCAGCCAGACGGAGAAGCTACTTGGGAGACTGAGCGGGAGATACCGAGCAAATATCCACACCTATTTAAGACTCCAGGTACAAGATAATTAACAACTAACAGTAACGGATATTTTTAATAAGCAATTGAGATGCCCCTCGACATATACAATAATCAACTCTCGAAATATACAAAACACACCCAAGACCCAGAATACCGTAATTCACAAGCTTCTGCAAAGTTCTAACTGTTCTATACATCAGTGTCTATAGAAATAAGAGAAGAATCAATATAGGGGGATAGGGGGGACTCCGAGGACCTGCGGCGTGGGCATATATACCTTGATGTTCTCCGAAAACAGCAGCGACTGCAACTAAGGACGAGGCTGGTAAAAGGAACCTGGATCTGCACACGAAAAAAATGTGCAGGAAAGGGCGTGAGTACACCACAGCGGTACCCAGTAAGAGCCAAGCCTAACCTCAGCCGAGTAGTGACGAGGTCAGGTCAAGGCCCTACTAGTATATAATAAATAATCAGGAGAGTATAACAATATAATAATAGACGGGAATTTAAACAAAGAGAACATAGCAAAGTAGAAACGCAGAACACAAGGATAAACAGTAGGGGATCTCCCGAGATATCGTCTCGTAGTCCCAAAAATAAAAGTGCAAGGAGATCTCCCGAGGTACCGCCTCGTAGTCTCAAAAGTAAATATGCAGGGAGAACTCCCGAGGAACCGCCTCGAAGTCTCAAAAGTAAATATGCAGGGGGATCTCCCAGAATACCTTCCCATAGTCCCAAAGTAAATACGCAGCTCAAACAAATGAATATAACAGATACAACACGAAACCTATAATTTAGACTAAGTACAGGTCAAGAAAGAAGAAAGATTCTTCTAAACATGCTACAAAGAGTTCAAATAGGCAATAAGGACGTATAGACATGCTATTCTAGGCTAACAGGATAACTACACATGCTAGTATACTCAGATAAGATGAAAACAGGCTATTAATCGGTAAAAAAAATAGGTTTTTCCACAAATAGCATGTGTATGTACTCATCACCTCGCGTACACGGTGCTCACATATCATAACAACACCAAATCCTAAGGGGATTTCCCACACACAAGGTTAGGCAAGCCGCTTACCTCGAACCAAGCTCAATCAATCGGTAACAATGCCTTTACCATGAATATCTGGCTATGAATGGCCCAAATCTAGCCAAAATCAATTACATACCATAAATATAGCTATAAGAAATTAATCTAATTAATGAAATCAAACCTAAAGCAAGAAATTAGAAAATCGCCCCAAAAGGTCTCCCCGGACCCACATTTCAAAATCAGGTAAAAGTCACAAAATATGAATACCCATTCACTCATGAGTTCACTTATACCAAAATTACTCAAATCTAATACCAAAATCTCGATCAAAATCCCAAAGTTCGGCCTAAGAACTTGTCTCAAAGTTTCCCCAATTTTCCACCCCAAATCACTAATTTAATGATGAAATTAAGGACATAATCATGGGAATTAATCAAAACTAGGTAAGAATCACTTACCCCAAACACCCACATGAAAATACCTCCAAATATCGCCTAATTTCGAGCTCTCAAGTCCAAATGGTGAAAAATGACATAAACCCTCGATTTTGAACTTTTACATCTGCCCAGGTGTTCCTTTCTTCGCGAACGCGGCCACTATCTCGCGCTCACGTATAACAAAACTTCCACTGACCAAATTTCCTCCTTCGCGAACGCGTACCTTTCACTTCCTGGTCCTTCGCGAATGCAATACCCACTACGCGAACGCGTAGACCAAATGACTGGGGTCCCCAGCTACCTCACTTCCTCAACACAAACGCGTTCCAGTCTTCACGTTCGCGATGCTTCCACTGACCATACCTTCGCAAATGCGGGCTTCTTTGTGTGAACGCGAAGAACAAACTTGAATTAGCCTCCCAGATGCCCTACACGATCGTGAGACCTCTCTCGCTAACGCGATGAAGAAATGTCTGCAACAAAAACACCAGAAATATGTTATCTTCTCTTAAGTTCAAAAGGTCTGTTAAGCATCTGAAACTCATCCGAGGCCCATGGGACCTCCACCAAACATAACAACCAATCCTAAAACACCATACGAACTTAGTCGAGCCCTCAAACCATATCACACAACGCTAAAATCACGAATCACCCTCCAATTCAAACTTAAAGAACTTGAAACTTCCAAATCCGACAACCGATGTGGAAACCAACCAAACCACGTCCGATTGACCTCAAATTTTGCACAAAGGTCATATTAAACCCTATGGACCTATTCCAATTTCTGAAATCGGAATCCGACCCCGGTATCAAAATTTCACTACCTGTCCAAATCCCAAAAACTTTGATTTTTGCCTAATGAGATACAGGCCTCCAAAACACTATCCGGAAATACCCCTAAGTCCAAAATCACCTAATGGAGCTAACGGAACTGACGAAACTCCATTCCGGAGTCGTCTTTACACAGTTTCAACTACGGTCCAAATCTTAATGCTTAAACCTCCATTTAGGGACTAAGTGTCCCAAAAATACTGCAAAAACCGAAACGAAACCTCCCGGCAAGTCACAATAGCAGAAATAGATATGGAAGAAGTAGTTAATAGGGGATCTGGGCTATAAATCTCAAAACGACCGTCCGGATCGTTACAATAATTGAGTTATACCATGTATATTACCTTTTCCCCTATATTAATACAATATTATACATATAATTCCTCTAAAAGTTATACCAAATATATATAATAAATAATTGAATATGTAGTATTATTATATTTATTTCATAATGATTAAATGAATAAAATGGGTGTAATGGTTAAAGAAGAGAGAGAGAAATATAATGAAAAATAAGAGAATATAATTGAATCCCTAAATTAAAATACGAGAGAGAGAGAGAGAAGATAAATATCCAATAATTTATATGTTTGGGTTGTTCATTAATTATGTGCATAATCTTTATCTGCCATTAGTGTAAAACAAACTACCATTTATGGAATAAACAAAGAGTCGTATTATTTTCTTAAATATTTTTTAGAAAGTGCTCACCTGTATATTTTTTCCCCAATAATTCGAGTGCAATCTAAAGGTGTTTTTAGGTATCCTGTCAGGGAACGGGGTTGAGGGAAGGGAGGGGTAGAAATGTGCAAGGGAGTTAGGGACGTGCATAATTTGATAAATACTGAATTACCGTATCGAAATCGAAAATTTTGGTACTTGGTATTCAATATATTGGTATTTGGTTTAAGTTTTAAAAAAAAAGATATTAACCTATTAGGTATGATATTTAGTATTCAAAAATAAAATACCGAAATACTGATACCATATCTAAATATGTACTAAGTCATACAATACACATATTATTGATTATAACATAAATATTAAAGTTCTAAATTTTACTTTCCATTATTTTTATAGCTTTCTTTAACCTTTACCACTTTTTTCCATTATACTTGTGTCACGACTCGAAATCTCACCTGTCGTGATGGCGCATATTTCAATACTAGGCAACCCGGCATCATCAATAACCCTTATATCTTTTAAATACGGAAAAAACATCATAATTAAGTTTAAGAGAAAATCCCATAATTACTAGGTAAAACATATTCCCAAAACCCGGTGTCACTTAGTACATGAGTATCTATACATTACAAGTCTGAAAAATATGGTCTATAATAATGTAAGACCAAATACAGTAAACAAGGAGATAGGGAAGGAGAGACAAGGTCTGCGAAACATAGCAGCTACCTCTGAATCTCTAGAAAGTAAACTGTGTGAAAGAATCAACACCCACTATGTCCGGGATCACTTGGATCTGCACATGAAGTGCGGGGTGTAACATGGGCTCAAACTAACTCAGTAAGTAACAATAATAAATAAGGAACTGGAAGTAGTGACGAGCTTCTCGGCTAAGTCCAAATACAGTACTTTCCAATCATAAAAGGGTAGGCATTCTCTCAAGTTCAACATTTAAAATTTCACTGAAATTTCATATCAAATTTGACTGAAACAGAAAATAAAGTTTTTCTAAAATTTCCAAAATAGTAATATATGACAGCTGAAATGCAGCAAATAATGAAATCAATGCATCCTCTCAGAGTAACAGTCACTCAGTCCTCCCATTCACTCCAACCTCACAGTCACTCTTTCCTCACAGTCACTCTTTCCTCACAGCCGCTTATTCCTCACAGTCACTCATCACTAGGCACTCACACTCAGTAGACACCTACTGCTTACTGGGGGTGTGTACAGACTCCGGAGGAGCTCCTTCATACCAAGCGCTATATCAAGCCAATCATGGCATATAACAATGAAACATGATACGGAGTGCAGCCCGATCCCATAAATATCCTCACAATTAGGCCCTCGGCCTCACTCAACCATCAACCTCTCCAGTCTCTCGGGCTCAAGATGTCAAGAATAGCCCAAAAATGAGCAACAGAGATTGAGATATGATATGAAATGCATGAATATGACTAAGTATGAAATTACAATTTGAACATATAATTCAACAACAGAAATGACCCTAGTAGGTACAAATAATAACAACATATGTCTAAGCATGATTTTTAATACGAGTCTCAGCTCAATTTTCTCTACCACGTAGAGAATGTAATGATATCAACAGATTATTCAACTACATAGTTCCATGCAATTTGACCAAGTCACAATTCCTATGGTGCACACCCACACGTCCGTCACCTAGCATGTGTGTCACCTCAAAACCAATCACATAACACATAATTCGGGGTTTCATACCCTCAGGACCAAATTTAGAACTGTTACTTACCTCAAACCGTGTAATCTTTTATTCTGCTATGCCCTTGCCACGAGAATTGGTCTCTGGAAGCCTTGTATCTAGCCACAGTTAATTTGATTCAGTCAATAACAATTATTGTAATAAATTCCATAAGAAAATACTAATATTTCAATAAAAATCCGAAATAAACTCAAAAATCGTCCGTGGGGCCCATATCTCGGAACCCGACAAAAGTTACAAAATATGAATTCCCATCCAACCACGAGTCCAACAATACAAATTTCACCAAATTCCGACATCAACTCGACCCTCAAATGTTCAATTAAAGTCTTTGAAGATTTCTACCATTTTCAACCCAATCTTTACCCATTTGAACTCAAAAAACTTTCCATAAACCTTATTGATACATATAAATAATACTCTTACACCCAACAATCATACTCTTAATCACCCATCTTTACCCCAAAAATCGAAATTGAAGAATTGGGGGAAGAAATTCTTACCTCTTTGAAACCCTAGCAAGATCCTTGTGAAACCTTCAAACCTTGAACAAGAATTGATGGACAAATGGCTTGGTCTTCACTTTCTCTTTCTAAGATGCTCTCACCTCTCTCTAAAATATTAGATGAAACCTTATAAAATGACCCCTAATAGTATTTTATAAGAATGGGGTCGGGTTTATAAAACCAAAAAAATGAAGCCCCGGTACAGGATATGCGGTCGCATAATGGATATGTGGACGCATATCGGCCGCACAATTTGTGCCCAAAATCTGAAGTTGTCTGCCTGGCTTTGCGGTCACTATGCGGACCGCAGAACTGCTCTGCGGTCGCATAGTCGACCGCAGAATGGCATCCAAAACTGCCCCTTTCCTGCCTCACTCTGCGGCCATTATGCGGTCCGCAGAGTAATTCTGCGATTGCATAATGGACCGCAGAAACGCATTTCTCTGCCAAAAAGTTTCCTTTACCCCTCAGAGCATTGTTCAACCCAAAAAGTCTGAGCCGTGGAACCTTTGTACTAATTGATCTACCTGGGCACCACAAAATCTTAATTTTCTTAGCAAAACTTCTCCGGGGTCGTTACACTTAAGTCAACATTAGGTCAACCTTTTCAACTTAAATTCAAAACCTTGGAACTAAGTGTTCCAAATCATTCCAAAACCTGACCGGACTCGAACCAATTACCCCCGGCAAGTCACATAGCAAATGTAAAATATAAATTGAGCAGTAAATGGTGGAACAGGGTCGTAATAGTCAAAACGACCAGCCGGGTTGTTACATTCTCCCCCTCTTAAACAAACGTTCGTCCTCGAATGGGTTTAGAATTATACCTGGAGTCTCTAACAGGTGTGGATATTTGCTCGGTATCTCCCGCTCAGTCTCCCAAGTAGCTTCTCCGACTGGCTGGAGTCTCCACTGCACCTTTACTGAAGCTATGTTCTTTGATCTCAACTTCCGAATCTGCAGGTCTAAAATGGCCTCCGGCTCCACATCATAAGTAAAATTACCATCCAACTGCACTGTGCTGAAATCCAAAACATGAGACGAATCCCCGACATACTTCCGGAGCATAGATACATGAAACACTGGATGAACATTCGATAGACTAAGCGGCAATGCAAGTTCATAAGCCACCTCTCCAATATTCTTAAGTATTTCAAAAGGCCCAATATACCGAGGGCTCAACTTTCCCTTCTTCCCGAACCTCAACACACCCTTCATGGGCGAAATCATGAGCAGAACCTTCTTCCAACCATGTAAGCAACATCACGGACCTTCCGATCGGCATAACTCTTCTGTCTAGACTATGTCGTGGGAAGCCGCTCCTGAATTAATTTAACCTTCTCCAAAGCATCCTGAACCAAATCAGTACCCAATAGTCTAGTCTCACCCGGCTCAAACCAACCCACCAGAGACCGACACCGCCTCCCATATAAATCCTTATACGGAGCCATCTGAATGCTCGATTGGTAGCTGTTATTGTAAGAAAACTCCGCGAGTGGTAGAACCTGATCCCAAGAACCTTCAAAATCTATAACACAAGCGCGTAGCATATCTTCCAATATCTGAATAGTGCGCTCGGACTGTCTGTCCGTCTGAGGGTGAAATGTTGTACTCTGCTGAAACTGTGTACCTAATTCTCGTTGTACTGCCCTCCAAAACTGTGATGTACACTGTGTGCTAAGAGTTATTCCTAAACCTTCGAATCACTATTCCACCTTACCACGCACATATTCGGGGGTGATCCCACGTTACCATATTCTATATAGGCCTGACAACACAACATAACTCAAAATCATTAATTTAATCTTAGCCCAAAAACCTTGGAGCTCCATTTATAACATCCAGAATTCTTTTCAAGACCCAAAACTCACATCCACACAATGTATAAGTACGAGCAAACTGTATCAAGCCACAGCCATAACTCACGATGTAATCACATGATATATCACACAACTCGCATACTCGCAGCACCATTTCCGATCTCGGTAACTACCCCAAACCAACCAAGTACTATATTAAACCCCACATAACCTCGTTCCAAAAATTCCGTATACTGCTGATAATAAAAGAAACCTGTAGAATCTCATAACCCCTTATCAGATCAACAAGTCATGGGGTTAGCTCGCCCCAACTAGAACCATAATCACTTTCTAAGCCGACTTTCAATGTCATCCTCCCAAATATACCATAATTAAACCTGATAGTACCCATTCTAGGTCCAATGACCATATATTATTAAACACAACTATCCCACAAACATGCCACACCAATATAATTCAATCATCAAACTACGCAATCCATGTTCCCAAAAATGGAAAATGTTTCAAAGAAGAGAATCGTTTCGCAAGTTCAACAAGCACTTCTACAACTGAAATGATATGAGCTCACCATACATGGTAAAACCAAGACACACGAATCTAATAACGGTAACCATCTCTCTTAGAGCTCACATTAAGATCAACCCACACAGACAACTCACGTGTTATCGTATCAATATCTGGACCCGTATGGGTAACTTACATGCCAATAATATCAGTATATGAATCCGCACGGACAACTCACGTGCCAATAACATAATCCGTCTGGCATGGTCACGGGCCTCCAGTCCAAGAATATCATATAGGAGAAATCCAATAAGTACACATGTTTATGATAAATGAAATAAAATTCACATGTTCCTGGACTGGTATAAATAATACGCCATAGAGTAGGAATGTGCAAAGTGCGCTTTCACAACTCAAATCGGCAAGTGAACGCAGAAATAGTAACTATCCAGTTTATTCAGGGAATTAGCCTCTTTCTAACCTCAAGTATAGTCCAGATAGTTCTCAATAAAGGTACGAGTACGAGCAATGTCATAATTTTACGCTTAACCGACAACTCTAGGCATATCATAGGCTAAACTTTTTCCCGAGTTTGAATACTTGCCCTGATGCCCGCACATGGGCTCAAACCTCACATATATATACACTCGTACCGCGTAGTCATCACAAAGGCAACCAGTGTTTCCATTGAGTTAATATAAAATACTCACCCCAAACAGGCCGAAACCCTGAAACAATATGCTTTTGAGAACCCCCAGTCTCCACATTCATAGAACGCAAGAATCACCGTGACTGGTCCAAACTCCAACACTCGAATGACTAACACATCTTTCACGTACGATCATCCTATGAGGAATACTTCCACATTTCCTCTCGTGCCATATAGAAATAATTGGAATATCAGCAGTCTATTAACCAGGTGAGTATCGCAGTACCAATGACATCCGAAAGCCAAAACACAATTCCCCTTTTTGAAATGCACACCCTTCTCAGGGATTACCGAGTAGTTATAATATCCCTCTAAACATCTGAAATTGACCATTCTATCTATAATTCGTGGTCCTGCTTTCCAGAATGAACTACCACCTTGTACATGTAAGCCTTAATCCCGCACAACACACCAAATATATTATGCCATCATATGATAAGCACGAGAATCTCATTATTAACTCTGAGTCACCAGCATATTACATACCCGGTCAATTAGAAACCTTATATTTTCTCTCATCCCTGAGGAATTCACAATGCACAACATGTCTCCCACACCGATAGAAAATATCTAATTCAAACCATGGTAGAAACCATCAAGAATACTTTCAAATCCATTTGCACATAACCAAGCTATCAAAACTGAATTCCTCTAACTTGATCAAGTCGCACAGGTCACCAAACCCAAGAATATTTCCACCAAAACATCTATAAATTCTCACCACATCATAATTATCGCAAAAGAACCGAACATACCATTACCAAAATGGTCTAGCCTACTACCCAGTTGCCCTATTTTCTTCGAATTTCTTCTGAATTACCCTCAAGTTGACACTTCTCCTTGTCAGAACACTACGATCCTTACCCAAAGCTCACTAAAAGACATCCTAACATAACACCACACTGCCCTAAGTCCCATAAGCCATTGTATTCTTCTTAAGCACCTTCATAAATACCACAACCGAGACACCCACTCTTAAGGACCTTATGTGAATTTAAAATTGTTCCTCTTTCCTTTCTTATACTGAAATGTAGAATCCATAGTCAAACAGAATTATCGCACGTCCCGATACTATCCAGTGTAAGTAACCAATTCTAGTGGTATACAAATTCGAAAAAATTTCAATTGCCACATATACATTTTGAATCCATTAGAACCCTCTCGAGAGTCATCCACTCTTCTCAAATCTAATTTGCTCCTCCCAAACGGGCCGAAAGACATGTGCTCTTTTAGCACACTCAACACTCAAAGAAGTAACCTTGCCTTAACATGACCAATCAAATTCATACTTTGTGCGCACTACATCCTTCAAAATAACAACTTAATCATTCCATAATTTATATATTTTCATAAAGTGCAATGTAACCCGTATCCAGGAATTTTCTTACCCGAGTCATCCTCGATATCTACCTTTGCAAGTCATAACTAACCCACAAGTATGCCTCAGACCAAAACTAAAATTTAACATATATCTATAAAATTGAATTTTCTATAGCAGGCTCCCCCACTTGGCTCAAATCCATACAACAAAACACTCCATAACTCACAATACCCATAATTTATTACTGCCATAATACTACAGTTAGTTCAACGAAAATTCTTCTCAAGCTTACGCAACACCCACCATTAAATACCTCAATCATCCGCTAAGTTTGCATTTATTCTCGTGATAGTCAAGTCAAATTTCTCAATAGGATTCAAATTCAAATTCAAATATCAACACATACGCCTAGCTGGTAGAAAAGAAACTCTCCACTCAACATTATAAGGAACACACCTACGTAGATTACTCTGTAGGAGATAACCCACCTGCTTAGCCTCAAATTGGCATATTGCTATACCCTTTTGCAGCCACAATTACCACGAAATCACTTAATATTTATGTGTTTGAACTCATCAACGACATGGAAATCTACTTCACTCCACAATTAAACAGCATGGCAGATCCCTCAACGCACTCACAACTCAAGACTGTACGTTACATCAAAACAGGAATCAAGTACCCAATAGCAAACTCTTGAGTCAAGAGTAAAATTTATTTGTCTCATTCAACCCATCTGAACACATCCCGCATTCACATCATACTCATTATATAGTCATGCAACCGCTCATCGAGCCACAAATTCCACTCATAGGAATACTGTCACGACCTGGAATTCCCACCGTCGGGACCATAATGGCGCCTAACATTTCACTTGCTAGGCAAGCAAACGTTAGAGAACCATTAAACCAATTCTTATCCTATTCAGCAAATAACAACAAATTAGCTAAGGTGAAATATAATTAGTGTGGAATAATATAAAGACTACATTAATTACTACTGCCCGGATCTGGAGTCACAATTCACGAGCATTCTAGAATTTATTACAAGTAATAATCTGAAAGAAATACAACTATTTGGATGAAAGAAACAGTAAAACTGAAAAGATAAATGGGGACTTCAAGGTCTGTGAACGCCGACAGATCTACCTTGAGTCTCCGGATAGCGGGTCCAACAACTAAAATCTCGATCAACCTGAGCCGATACCAAACTCTGCACGGAAAGTGCAGACTGCGGTATCGGTACAACCGACCCCATGTACTGGTAAGTGTCGAGTCTAACCTCGACGAAGTAGTGATGAGGCTAAGGCAAGACACCTACAAATCAACCTATGCAATTCAACAATGTATATACAAATAACACTAACGAAGAATTAGACAGGAGATATCGGGAGGGGATACATGCTGGGGGAAAATATGAAGTAACGGGTTACAGCAGAATGAGAACTGAAACAACCAATATAATATGAATCAACAGGAGCACGAATACATTAAAGGAAAAATTCATTGCATCACCCTTCGTTCTTTTACTCTCAATCTCACCATAAAAGCAATAGAAACGACATGGCATCACCCTTCGTGCATTAACTCTCATATCATGGTACGACATCACCCTTCGTGCATTAACTCTCATATCATGGTACGACATCACCCTTCGTGCATTAACACTCACAATATGGCTCGGCATCACCCTTCGTGCTTTTACACTCTTCCTTACCACAATGAAATGCATAAATAACAATAGGGAGATAGAATAACAAGTACAAGCCTTACTTCAACATTTGGTTCCACAATATCAATCTCAACTTTGAAATAAATACTCAATTATCACCAGAAAATCCGTAAACATGATAATGACGATCAATTTAACAACACTAGTATAAACACGAAGCAATTAGGCAATGGAAAGAGACAATATAAGAAAAATGGAAGAAACATGGAAAAACAGGTAATATGGCAGCGCATAAGTACTCGTCACCTCACATATACGCCGCTCACATGAATTTCACATAGCAAATAGTCTAAGGTTCCTAATTCCCTCAAGTCAGGGTTAGACACAACACTTACCTCGCTCTGAAGGCCACTTAATTCTCAATCACAACTTTTCCTTTAGAATTCACCTCCAAACCACTCGTATCAATTCAAAAATGACACAATAATATCAAATATTGCTAAAGAAATTAATTATATTGCATAAATTAAATTTCCCAATTTTTTCTCCAAAAAGTCAAAACATCGACCCCGGGCCTGCTTGGTCAAAACCCGAGGTTCGGACAAAATGTTATTTACCTATTCACCCCCGAGCCCGGATATATAATTGATTTTGGAATCCAACCTCAAATTGAGGTCTAAATCCCCAAATTTCCGAAATTCCTAGTTTCTACCCTAACCCCTAATTCTACCATGAAAACTCTAGATTTTAGGTTGATAATCCATAAAGTGTAATGGGTAATTGAAAGAAAATGGTTTAGAATCACTTACCAATACTTTGAAGAAATGACTCTTGAAAATCGCCTCTCACCGTTTGGTTTTTGAGAAAATGAGTTTTTTTTGGCTAAATCCCGTGTTTGGATTCTGTTAAGTGCTGGGCGACAGTGTCCATCATGTTCGCGAGGCCACTGTCGCATTCGCGAAGAGCATTGGCTGCCAAGCCTTCGCATTCGCAATGAAGGAAAGGCTGATTNGAAGGGTAATACCCCCATCGCTTCGCGTTCACGACCAAGCCTTTGTGTTCGCGAAGAAGAAAATTTTGGCCTCATTAGTTTACTCTTCGCATTTGCGAGAGGACCTTCGCGAACGCGAAGAAGGACATGCCAGAACACCAGAATCTGCAGAAACCAGATTTGCCAAAGTCCAAAACATCCCGTGGCCTCTCTAAAACTCACCCGAGCCTTCGGGGCTCCAAACCAAACATGCACACAAGTCTAAAAGCATCATACGAACTTGCTCGCGCGATCAAATCGCCAAAATAACAC